>JACBKR010001909.1:0-58893 GCA_014218235.1 Colocasia esculenta | reverse complement strand
GGATAAGCATGGGCTGTCGCGGCGGCCTAACCCGTCACGACTAGAGTAGCGACGCCACGATGCGTCGCGACAAGGAATCCGAATATTTGGATTATTTTTTAACCACATGCTAAAATGGGAGTCAAATCCTCTAGGGACTCTTTCAAATGATAGATTTCGGGATTTCAAGGCATTTTATGTCAATGGGCTCAACTCAAGGCAAATGATGGGCTCAAGGTGAGTGACCATTAGGGGCCCACTAAGATAGGAAGAAACGCAGTTCAACCCATTAGTCATAATCGGGTGTCTACAGATTGCCCCTCCTTGGCTTATACTTTGCAGGGGAGCGAAGCGGAAGTGGCGTGGCGTGGGAGATGTCATGAAGTGATGGCGGAACGGAGATGACGCGGAGCGGACTGAAAAGTGGTAAGTCAAGGTGAAGAGACACCGATCTTAACTAATGGGCAATTGGAATCTTGAGAAAGCCCTGAGTCGGTTGTTCGAGTAGAATGCAAAGAAGAGCACAAGTCTGGACGAGAAAGAAGGAGAGGACGACCAACCTCTCGATTGAGAGGTACCCTAGCCGATTGGCCTGCAGGTTTCGTTTCGGAAAGGACGTGTGCGTGCCAGGCGGTAACTCATGACTTGTCCTGGGAGCGGTTCGCAACCAAAACGGATCAAAAGAAAAGGAAAATTTGGATAAGGAATCCAGACAGGGAAAATTCTTGTCAACTGACGGGAACAACTTGCTCGGAGGCAAACCTTCCGATTCGGAGTGGAATGATTTCTTGCATGGAATTTGAAGGATGATTGGGCACTCAACAAGAGCTCATCAATGGTCTAGAATGAGTCGGAAAGCTCAAAGTCCTACATGATGCATGCTGGGCTAAAATAAAAGAAATCGTCAAAACAAATGCAAAGAGTGAGAAAAAATAAAATATATCAAGGATAATATTTTAAGCTAGATAAGAAATGGTCAAGAGACTACTCACAACCGCAGTGCAGGCCTGAACCCATCGTCCCCCATCTTAACTGGCCAAGGCCTATCCAATGGTTAACAACGTGCACCTAGATTATCATCGTTTTTGGTAAAGGGGGACTCAAATCCCAGAGCACATTGAGAACCAGCTGGTCCTTGAAGAGAATATAAGTAGCAATCATATAGTAATGCCGGGAGTAGGGGTAGAGAATAAATACCTGACTTACCTGTGACGACATTTCCTCGATTTTTTTTTTTTTGAATCATCCATGAGAAAATAAGCACAATAACCACAAGATGAAAATGATTTAATACGTAGTTAAAGAAACACACATACAAAGCACAAGCAGGAGAAATAAACACGGATCTAAACGCGACGCACCTGTCGACCGCGACCTGTCGCGTCGCAGAGCCCTGTCGCGACATAGTCGCGTCCGATCGCGGCGTCGCGACTCGGACAGACTCCTAAAAACGCAAAAAAAAACGGGACTTAGACTTATCCTAAGACATCTAGACTAGCACTAGGACTCCTAAACCTTTCTAGGCTTATCCTAACTCCTAGTTTCGGGATTAGAGTGGGTTTCTAACTCTTAGGACTCTAAAATAGAGGAGTAGGACTGCTAATCCCGCAGCTAAACCTGGCATCCTCTACCTCCCATTCTTCATCCTTCTTCATCTCTGCAGCCATGAAGAGGAAGCTTTCGAGTTTGCAGAGGCATCCTCCCTACTGCTGCCCAAAGGTAGCTAGGGAGTCCTACACGATCTCCAGCACCTCTCAGCTATCCAAGACACATCTATTCCGCCGGATCTTCAAGTACGTGGCTTCTCTCCGAGTTTCTGCACTTTCTGCATTACTCTGTTTTCTTTTCTGTTTGCTCTGTTTTTCTTCTCCTTCTCATCTCCTCCTCCTCCTTTCTTAGATCCTCCTGGTCATAGGCGGTCTCTAGGCTACCATGGTTGCTGCCGATGCTTGACATGCTGCCGCCCTGTCTCAATCTCCTCCTAAAAGAGGGGGATTGTCTACGGTGCTAGTACTCGCCAAGAAGTACAACAAGATCATCCACACGTGGGATAGCATCACTGCGTACCGAGTTGTGGCACACCCAGACACACTCTTTCGTCTTCTCCGACTTTGAAGCCACCGTACTTTGAAGGAATGGAGGTTATGCTCGGCTCCCGCGCTACCAAGGGGTGAGGAGATAAAATTATCATACACCGTGGAGCAGATCAACTCGTGGAGTATTCTGTCCAAGCTGACTTCCACGAAGAACGACCTACGCTCCATGACCAGTGGCATGCACGTCCACCTACTCCCATCGCACAGTGGTCGTCTCGCAATGCAAGCGGAAAACCCGGAGACACGGCGCCATTGCCAAGGCGGCGGCCATTTGCATTGCGGGATCATCCTTTCCTTCTGAAGATGGGACCATCTCCTTCGCCAACCTGAGCATCATCGATTCTATCTCAGAAGGTTTGACATGGGCCAAGCAGTTTTGAGTTATATATGCCGGTCTATCTTCTGCAGCACTCGGAGGGCCTTTCTATGGATCGGTGAGTCCCTCGAACTATGGATGGGGATGCACATCCAATTTCGGGCGGAGGAGGGCTTGACTGCGGAGTGCAAGACGATGCTGAACCATCCACTGGCATATGTGGGCGGACCACTCCACATGAGCACCCGGGTGGTGCAAGACGGCACAAATAAAGGGCATCCAAGCGTGGGCGGGTACCTCCGAAGTCTGACCGTGGCGGACTTCGATGCTCGCCCCCGATTCATGCACGGCAAGATGATCCATCTCTCTCAGCGCACCGGGCTTGCCTTGAGGTTGCTGGGCAACGAGGCGCTTGTTTTTACAACCCGGACCGCTGCTACCTCCAGTGCGGCGCGGGCCGGACAGTGGTTCCAATCCTCTCACATTTCCCGCCTATCCAAGAGAGGAAGAGGGGCGACGCGTAGGACGAGCGTGACATGCGCAGTGCCATCGTCCATTGGGAGGGATGTGCTATGAGTGTAATCCTAGCAGAGGTGGAGGAAGATGATGCAACGGTCAAAGAGTACGTGAAGCTTTGAAGACGCTCCAACCTGTAGGAGGAGATGCTTGATTCATAATTTGTAGGCCAGATGGTAATTAGGAAAGTACTTAAAAGCATGTCAGGTGCTTCTTTAGGATGGATTAGGGAGTGTAAAGATTTGAATATGAATGAATAAGAATGGATTTTCTGTGCAATGCAAGCGCTCTCTTGATGACGCGACGGTCAGGAGTCACCTTATGTCGCGTCCGAGCGGTGCGTCGCGACTATGTCGCGACGTCCCTTCTCGACGCGACATGAACGCGACGGCGCACTACGTCGCGTCACGAACCGATCGGTTCAAAAGCAAATGGCCCCCCTTTCCTCTTCTTTCCGGTTTTCAAAACCTTGAGCCTCAAATCTTCGAACCTTTGACTCCTTCCCCAAGCTCCCTTCGTCTAGACCTCCTTGCTAGCCCGAAACACCAAGCTAAACGACCTACATTGCGATGGACGGCGGGAAAGAGAGCGGCGAAGGCTCATCGCGGGGGAAACGTCACGCGGAGCGACGATACTCGCGCGACGGGTGGAGAGGCCCTCAGCTGAAGAGGAGGTGCCCGAGGCCGTCACGGAGCGGAAGAGGAGGAATGACTCGACCATGAACGTGGAAGAGGAGAGGAAGAAACGGGCCAAAGCGATGAAATCGGTAAGTACCCTCGATCCCAAACTTTGAATGATAGTGATAGGGAGATCCACGGAGCCCCTGGAGGGCGTATGTAGGGCGAGAGGCCCATGAAAACACGGATCAAACAAAGAAGGCTCCGGCCGGTTTGAATCTGGAGACGCGTCAGCCCGACCCGTCGCGACATGGTGTCGCGACAGGGCGGGGCGTCGCGACAGTGTCGCGACGTCTAGGCAGTCGCGACCTTATCGCGACCTATAAAGGCGACGCGATAAGGTCGCGGCGGCCCGCCCCGTCGCGACAAGGTCGCGGCTTCAAGAGCTGTCGCGACTCTGACCGAACACACAAATGAAACCCGAATTTGAACTTGAACGAATTTTTGCAGGGTGTGAAATGAGAGCTCGAGTGTCCTGGACACTGGTGCTGGCTGCCTTCCTGGCCCTCCCCCTTTCAGAGAGAGAGAGAGTAGACGAGATGGGGTTTGGGCAGGTCTTTAGGACTGAGAGGATGAGGGTGGACCCGCCCTCACCCAGGCCCTGCGTAGCAGGTGGGACACGGAGGCGAGTGCCTTCGCGTTCCCTTGGGGACACATGATCCCCAGCCTAGAGGATGTGAGCCGGATCACAGGGCTCAGAGTGTATGGGCGGGCAGTGAGCGGGTATACCTACCCTTGTTACCATGACCTAGCCGAGCGACTCCTAGACCTTCCCGTGGAGCGTAGGTCTTCCCTAGTGCCTAGAGTAGCCTTGCAGGAGAGTCTAGGTCTATTTGAGGCGGGGAAGAACGCAGGGGAGACTGAGGATGAGTATCTGGAGCGGTTGGCTAGAGTCAGTAGGAGGGAGTTGGCGAGTGAGCCTGGGCCGCAGGCGGACTTGGACTTGCGCCGCTTCCTCGTCCTCTTTCTTGGTAGACTTTTGTTTGCCACGAGGGGCGACGCAGTCCATTGCCGCTTCCTGCCCTTGCTAGAGGACCTAGGTGAGGTAGGGGTGGTGCTTGGGGGGCAGCCTTCTTAGCGCACCAGTTCGATGGCTTGAGCGCTCCGAGCGGCAGACGTCACGAGTGGTTCTACCCCTTTCTCAGGTACACTTTTCTCCTAACTCTCTTAGATTCAAACTTCAAAATTTTTGCTTGAACTGCCGACTAATTTGCCTTTATTTGTAGGTTTGGGCCTATCTACACCTCCCGGCCTGAGGAGAGGGGAGCTCACACGGCCGGGCTTCGTGCCCATTGCATGCCGTTGGGACTCTCGCCGGGACACTCGCCCCTGTCCGACCAGCTGGAGCCCTCCAGGAGGCGATCGACAGCTACCCTGATCTTGATGTAAGTACCCTTAATCCCTCCCTCTTTGGAGTTGTTTGTTGAAATGACTGATTATTCTCTTTTGCAGGTGGTTGGCAGCCTTATCTGGGGGAGGGTGACGAGGGACAGCCTTGGTGGTGCAGCCCGCCCTACTTCAGTAGGTCGGTGTGGTTGCATGCACTCAACCTTTGCTACCTCTGAACCTATTCCTGACCCAACGCTCCTTGGCCTTAGACAGAGTGTCGTGGAGTCCCTGTTCGGGACCGGTTCGCCGGCCAGGTCGGAGCTTCCGGGGGCTTCAGGACACGACAGACTGGAGAGAGCGGGCTCGCGAGCAGATAGAAACTGGGAGCGGAAAGGCAAGGGGGTCAGATCGGACGCGACCACCGATGACGCCTACCTCCAGCGTACGCCTTGAAGTACGGAGGAAAGGTGTACAAGAGCGCCGACACCAGGTAGACTTTCTAAACCACAACTTCAAGAAAAATGGGATTTAATGATTAAAACTGATGATTTGGCAATCCGTACAGGTGGACGTGACCGGTGAGATTGCATCGCTCCGAGCCTTGCTCCAGTCGGCGGTGCAGGATCGGGAGGCAGCCAGAGGCAGGTGGCGGAGCTGGTAAGTACTGTGTCACCTTTCAGCCCCTTTAATTTAAGCAAGTTTTTGGAACTGACCTATCTTTTGCGTGCAGCGGGGTGAGCTGGAGAGAGTGAGGGGTGCCGGAGCAGGCGGTGCTTCCTCCTCTCGGAGCACAGGGGAGTCCCATCACTCATGGAGGCTCGACTGGCGGGTGCTGTGCTGAGAGCCGAGGAGGCTCGAAGGCACCTAGGGAGCGGGTAAGTTCAATTAGAGGCTTTTGAGTTGATTATTTCCAAATGATGCTGAATGAATGCTTGTTGTGCAGGAGAGAGACTTGGAGGTGACCCATGAGCACGCCATGACTTGCAGAGCGAGAGAGATCAGCAGCGCACCCGGGCGGAGGCAGCTGAGGCACGAGTGGCGGAGATGACTCAGGAGTTGGCGACGCTGCGGGTACAGAGGCCACCCGGAGATCAGGAGGAGGTCATCCGGCTGCGTGCAGAGTTACTAGCACAGCAGACGCTGGCGCGGAGCCTCCAGCAGATTGTGACGGACATTGGCCGTTCACGCAGCCGGGAGCGGAGCGGCGCGAGCGTCAGCAGGGCAACGGGTGCCTCCGTCGGGTAGTACCTGGCAGGTTCCTCCAGTAGGCGGAGGAACGAGGAGGAGGAGAGGCGCCGGCAGGGCGAGGGTAGTGCATGAGGGCAGAGGGGGTGGCGAGATGTTGCCACCTCCAGATAGGAGAGAGGGATCGGGGAGAGTGGTGGCGGTCAGTGAGGAGTTTTGTGAGCCACCTCCCCTTTTATCGATGTACATTTTGTTCATACCTTAGTGCAGTTTTATTTTTATGCCAGTGTTTATGAATGAATGAATGATGGTTGGACACGAGTGAGAGCGAGGTTCAAACAAGCGAGGGAGAGAGATTGAGCGCGACGTCATATTCTGCTCTTAAAAATTCCTGTTCTGCACACACTTAGAAGAACAAGTTAGATCTGTTCTTAGGTTCGGCCCCTTGCACAGAACATGATAAAAGCTAACTCCGTAATTTGTCAAGGGGCCGAGCTTATTAAATAGGCGAAAGGACCACGAAAATAATACATGCTAAAGAAAAGGAATATGTACACGCCTAAAAAAGCTATATATATTTTTTGATTTTGAGGATCTTTTGATTTTTTTTTCGATTTGGGATCTTTTGATTTTTTTTGGATTTTGGGGATCTTTTGATTTTTTTTGGATTTTGGGAATCTTTTGATTTTTTGGATTTTGGGGATCTTTTGATTTTGATTTTGGGGATCTTTTGATTTTTTTTTGGATTTTGGGGAATCTTTTGATAACAACCCCTCCTAATGTTGAGCAATAACCGTGAGCCTACTCTACTCACTTTGGCGAGTAAGATTTATGTGCAACGCATATTCATATTAGGTTTGCCAAGTTTCTTGTCCCTGTTGACAACAATGTTCCAACACAGACCACGCGCGTGGATTCTTTGGTCATTTTAGGGAGGATAGGAAGAATATAAATGAGATAAGACTTGATCTCGGAGTCGGGGTCGCCAACTTGTAAGACTTGCAACGAATAAGTTACATGTGCTATTCTTGTGTCCAGGGATTTAGGGCCACAGTATTTTCTCTTTTGTCTGGGGCATGCGTGCGACCGGGCTCAAGGGCGTCCCGCGGGGAACTGTACTGCCACTCTTAACATGCCCCTTCACTTTGTCATTTTGTCACTTTATTTTCGCGCTAGATGCTTTTCTTAGGACTGCCCGTCCTTTTTGAGATTCAAACACATGATTTATACCGTTGCAGATTTACAGGTTAGCTTTCCCTTGCCCCTAGACCTTGTCCGAATAGGGAGAGAATTGACCTCTTGTCTCTCTGAGCAAGGGCTAAGCGAGAACACTGCATATGGAGGGGCAACAACCCTAGGTTTACCATGTTGAGTATGTGATTGCACATAATTATTATTCCGTCAATATGAGAAAGAGCGAGACATTGGCAAATGGCTGCTTATTAATCGGCGTTGTTATCCAAAGACTTTTCGATCAGGGGTAGAATCTTTTAAGATATAACCCATTCCACGGATGAGAGAGTTCATCACCATCGGCGTAACTAACCTATACACGTTTCCCGGGTACACTTCTTTGATGACGTATGGCCCTTCCCAATTTGCAGACAATTTGACCTTGGACCTAGGTTTTATGAAAACTCGCTTCAAAACCATGTCTCCTTCTTGAAATTACGCTCAATCACTTTCTTTTGAAAAGATCTTGAGAGTCTATTTTGATACGAAAGCACGTGATCGGCTGCAGCTAGAGGCCGTTCGTCTAAGAGTTATAGTTGTGTAAGTAACGCTCCCGATGTTCATCGGGATTAAGTTCTTTATCCAACTGAATTCTTAGCGAAGGGATAGGATTTCGTGTGGACACACCGCTTCCATTCCATACGTGAGTGAGAAGGGGTTTGCCCCGTAGTGTGTGGGATGGAGGTGCGGTAAGCCCACAGAGCCTCAGTTAGCTTTTCTGGCCAATCAGCGAATTTATTAGACTCACAAGTTTTCTTTAAGATTTTCAAAAGCGTTTTGTTTGTGGCTTCGGCCTGACCGTTGCCCTGCGGATAATAAGGAGACGAATGATGCAAAGAAATATGACTTCTTACAAAGGTCTTGAAGGTCTTGTGATATGAACTGGGTCCATTGTCGGTGACGATGCTACCAGGTACTCCAAACGCGCAATGATGTTCTTCATGATGAAACTGCACACGGTCTAGCCTTTGATTTGCAAACGCTTCCGCTTCGGCCCATTTGGTGAAATACTTAGTAGCAGTCAGGATGAAAGATTTTTGTTTTATCTGAGCATTAGGGTCACCAAGGGCCGATGATATCAAAGGCCCACATGGAGAAAGGCCAAGGAGAAGATAGGGTGCAAAGAGGAAGACGGAGCATGAATTTTATCGGCATGGATTTGGCATCTGACACCTACGGACGTAGGTGGCACAGTCTTCTTCTAAGGTCGGCCAGTAGTAGTAGCCCTGCCTAAGGATCTTTTGGCTAACATTTGACCATTCACATGCCCTTCGCATTCACCGAGTGAGATCCTTCCACTATTTCCAAGTCTCTTCATCGGTCACGCATCTGAGGAGCATTCCATTTAGAGCGCGTCTATAAAGGACTTCACCCACGAGGGTATATCAATGCTGCTCTACGGATAGCTCGCCTATCTTCTGCTTCAGCTTCATCTGGGAAGGTACCGTCTCTGCAAAACTGCTCGATCTCTTGGTACCACGGGCCCTCTTCTTCCATCAACTCCCCTAATTCAACAAGCAACAACTCCTTCGCTTCTTTCTCTCTGCCTTCAACACTAGGGAGCTCCTAAGATTCGAGAACCAAGGACCTGAGTTGAGGGAGCTTCTAATCTCTGAACGGTGATAGTCTCAGTGCTACGGCTGAGAGGGAAGGAGAGAGATGAAGCTAACGAAGCCAGAGCATCAGCCAGGATGTTCTGAGAGCGAGGAGTATGAATGTAGATGAGTTGGCAGAATTGCTTGGCGAGGAGCGTGACCAGATCTTGATATGGCTTGAGCTTGGGGTCACGAGTGCGATAGGTAGAGAGAACTTGCCGGAGGACGAGCTGAGAGTCTCCTATGATCTTAAGGTGACGCGCGCCCAAGAGGTAGGCGAGCTTAAGACCGGCAAGAGAGCTTCATACTCGGAGATGTTGTGGTGGCATAGAACGGAGTGATAAGCTAAAGAATGGTGATCCCTTCTGGGGTGAGCAAGACTGCACCTATGCCCCGTCCCTAGAATTGAGAGCTCCATCAAAATGGAGTGACCAGAAGGGATCATGGGAGACAAGTGATAGGTTTCATCGGGAAATCCTCTTGAACCGTATCACTATGAGGACGGGAAGGTGAGCAAGGTGCTCAGCAATGGCATACCCTTTTATGCTTTCTGAACAATAAAGGAGATATCGAACTGAGAGAGGAAACTTTGCCAGCAAGCCAATTTGTCGGCGAGGACTGGCTTTTCCGGAGATACCTAATAGGATCCATTCTAGAAAAAAACTCACCTTATGGCTAGGAAGTAGTGCTTCAATTTCTGCACTACCCAGACTAGCGCTGCACAGGTTTCTCCATTGTGGTGAGTTTGAGCTCGGAAGGATTGAAGAGCCTAGATAGGTAGTAGACTGCCCTTCTTTACCGGATTCGTCATGCTGAGCAAGGACAGCTCCTAGGGAGTCCTCAATGTTGACAGATATAGGATCAGGGTTTCCCAGGGATAGGTGCCTGAAGCACGGGCGGATTCATAAGGAACTTTTGAGCTCATCGAAGGCCTCTTGGCATTTATCATTCCATTCAAAATTAACTCCTCCCTCAACAGTTCATAGAAAGGACGACACCTTTGAGAGTGCTGAGATATGAATCTCCTTATGAACTGCAGCCGACCAATCAAACTCGAAGCTCAGATATGTTCTTAGGAGGAGGCATCTCATTGATTGCCTTGGCCTTGTGCCGATCTATTTGAATCCCCCGCTTACTAACTATGAAGCCTAATAATTTTCCCGAGGAAACTCGAAACACGCACTTCTTTGGATTCATTTTCAGTTGATACTTGTGCGTGACGGAAAACTTGGCAAGCACGGAGGAATGCTCCCTTCGAGGTCCGCGACTTCACCACGATATCATCCACGTAAACCTCAACATCAATATGTATCATGTCGTGGAAGATAGCTAGCATCGCTCTTTGGTAAGTGACGCCGGCATTCTTCAATCCAAACGGCATGACCACATAGCAATACGTTCCCCATGGGTGGTGAAGGAGGTCTTTTCTTGATCCTCGGGGCTAGACGAATTTGATTATAGCCAGAGTACCCATCCATGAACGATAGAGTTTCGAACCCTGCTGTATTATCGATCAAAAACATCTAAATGAGGTAGCGGGAAATCGTCTTAGGACATGCCTTATTCAAATCCCGAAAATCTATGCAGATGCGCACTCTTCCGTCTTTCTTCATCACCGGGACGATATTCGCCACCCACAAGGATAGAGGACTACACGGATGAATTTGGCTTGGTGTAGCTTATCAATTTCCTCTTTCATTTTAAAGCGATGGGGGAGGAACCTCTTAGCTTCGTTTGACGGCAATTGCCCCTGGCTTCAAAATTAACCTATGCTCCACCAAATCGGGGTCAATGCCAGGCATGTCATCATAGGACCAGGCGAATGAATCCTTGAACTCCCTTAACTGTATGAGATCTTCTTCTCTTCAAGTGGAGACCAGGATGCTATGGTAAGAGTCTGGGGTCCTCTTGCTTCCCACATTTACCTCTTTAGTGTTCGTCGACTGTGAGGTAGGTTCATCGAATCTTCTCATACCACTAGCATACGCCTCAGCAGCGCCTCTATCTCAACACCATTTTCATCTGATGGGTCTTCTTCGGCTACGATTTCATATATTCCAAAGCCATCGTCTAGCCCTTCCTCTGTCGATATCTCCTCTATGTTCAGAACTACCGCTTCTTGACGAACTCTTCGACAGCTAGAAGAGCGCCACATCTATGGACTAAGTCTAAGAGGTATCTACAGGGTACCCACTACCCTTCTTCTTCCTAGACGGGGACGGGGACTCACTAGAAACTACCCCTGAACTTGAGCTAGACTTGATATTTACAGGGCTCTGGAGAAGCGTCCAGAGATTTATTGGAAGGGAAAAGTGACAGGTGCGCGGAGGGCCGCGAAGATCCTCCGATGGGGCTGGAGGAGGAAGCGGGCCACCCGAGCTCAGGGCGCCACATCAGCATCGGGGTGTAGGGGAGTAGAAGGCCCCTCACCCGAATTGCCCGAAATGGTCATGGCTGACCACCAGGCAAGCGAAAAGGACGACGATGGTTATTGGGGAGCAGGTGCGACGGGGATCGCCGTCAAGACGGGGAGCAGGAGAGGGATGACGGGGATCGCCGTCGAGATCGGAGCTGGAAGGGGGTGACGGGGATCGCCGTCGAGATCGGGAGCGCGGGGGAGGTGACGGGGATCGCCGTCGAGATCAGGAGCTGGAAGGGGGTGACGGGGATTGCCGTCGAGATCGGAGCTGGAAGGGGGTGACGGGATCGCCGTCGAGATGGGAGCGCGAGGGAGGTGACGGGGATCGCCGTCGGAGATCAGGAGCTGGGGGGGTGGAGGGAGTGACGGGGATCGCCGTCGAGAGAGGAGCACAAGGAGGTGACGGGGACGCCATCGGAAAGGGAGCGGGAGGAAATTTTTTTGGATTTTGAATTCTATATATTTTTTATTATTATTTTTATCATTTTTTCAATTTTTTTTTAAGAAAGGATTACATGAAATTAAATGGTTTCGGTAAAAGACAGAC
Source organism: Colocasia esculenta (assembly GCA_014218235.1). NCBI lineage: Eukaryota > Viridiplantae > Streptophyta > Magnoliopsida > Alismatales > Araceae > Colocasia > Colocasia esculenta. The sequence goes on along the minus strand of JACBKR010001909.1, from coordinate 47,001 downwards.
CGAACCATTGAAGAAAATGATGAAGCGGGGTGAAGGACGGACGAACGCCTGACGGCGGAGGGTGAGATTTGTACAATGAAAGGGAGAGGCAAAGAATGGAACTAACATTGAGATTGAGCAAGGATGAAATAAAACGAGTAGGAGGCCGGGAGGGCCCTGGCCAGAACTCCTGTATGAGTGGGGGTAAACGATCTGACTGGTTTTCCTCACCAAATCTGGGCAACTGTCGCCTGGCGGTGGTTACTGCAGTGATAGTGCTGTTACTTGTAGTACATCTTCTTCAGCGAAGAGACGATTTACTGCGAGATGGGCTCTTCTGATTCCGGCTGTCTGCCCCAGCTTCTGATTCTTCAAATAGTACATGACTGACGAGATGACATCGTCTTGGTCTGGATTTTCAGTTCCTCTTCAGCCCTTTTCTTCTTGCTGGGCGCGCTTCTTCCAAAACTTGATAAGCTGACCTTGCTGCTTCTGTTGTGGTGTTGTACCGGGTTGGATGGATGGGCCCCTTGAAGAAGTGCCTATAGGGACCAAGTGAGTGACATGATCCCGACTGTGAAGAGGGTAAAAAAGAGGCCCATTTTTGAATATCCGAGGCCACGCTTTGTGAACTTCTTGGTGGTGACCACAGTCTTGGTCTGCCCTTGGAGATGAGCACCCAGGCCTCTCCCCGATTGATAACCCAGTCTGAACATAATGTCCCACCCTTCGCATTCTTGCTCACATCCCTCCTGATGGTCATTTAGAAGGGGACCCAAGTGGGCGATTAGAAGAGAAAGTGTAGGCCCAAGTGTAGTTGACATCGAGCACGAGATTATGGGCTATTGGAGGGCCATACTGATGGTAGTACTCTCTCAACGGCTTCCACGTGTGTGTTGTGGTCACACTCTTGACCTTGACTATCCTTCTTGGAAAGGGAACTTCAGGCATTGATGCACTGTAGAGGGTACTGCCCCTAATAATTCAATCCACGGGCGCCCTAGAATGGCCTTGTAGGTGTGATCAATGTTCAGCACATAGAATTCCACAGACATGACGAGAGGGCCTAATTCAGCTTGCAGAGTGATGACCCATGGCAGGCACGCCGCGAATTGTCATATGCAGCAATAGTGGTAGGCGTGGGCTGCAATTGACGTTCGATAGTTGCATGCTCTAAGAGTGCTTAGTGGACATACATTAATGGAGGCTGTGTCACCAGAGCCGCATCGACTGCCACTTTATTTATGGTAAGAGTCACGCACAGGGGCATTTTCCTGGCTTCGGGGGCGGCAACTCGCCATCAGGAAAGGTAATGGTGGGTCCTCTGTTCACTATTGATAGCACTGAGGGCAGGTGTCTGGATTCATGTCCTCGCTGACCATGACTTTTGCAAAAAAGTTCTGAGAGCGTCTGATGAGTCGTGACCTCTAAAGAGCTCCAATATGGAGATCTTGGGGGAGTCTGATCAAGGTGTTTTAGGGGTCATATTGAGTTCCCGGCGCCGGATCAATTTCTCTGTTCTTGTTGCTGCGATTGTGGTTTCTGACCTGGCATAGGCATGGTGCGTTAGGATACATCCGATGAAACATTCGCCGCTCCGGAGGGCGAGATTATGGTGGAGTGGGAGGGGTTGTGGTGTCAAGGATAGAGGGGCTGGCTAGTAGAGGTGCTGGGTAGGGGAGAGAGAGGTGTGTTGGTGGAGGGATGATGGGCGATACGACGGGGGAATAGGATGGTGAGGTGATGGTGGCAATATGGGGTGTAAAGAGAGGAGGCGTGGTGGATCAGGTGCGGGAAAAGTGGGAGTGACGTGGAAATGGCCAGAGTTGGCCCACCTCATGGTCGTCATCGAGACCCACTGGGCTTCTGGTGGGGGATGGTGGACAACGGGGTTAACGGCGCAGGCGGAGGAGGTGGCGGAACTGGTTGAGGGTTCGGAGCGGGTTGTGGTGTTGTGGCATGGGTTACGGATTATGCCTAGATCGTTCGCGGCTGCTGCGGCTGCTGCTGTGCGTGTTGCTGGTATTGTTGTTGGAAAGGCTGGTATTGCTGTTGTGCTGTTGCTGTTGCGTTGCTGTTGTTGCTGCGGCTGCTGTCGCCTTTGTTGCTGCTGTTGTGCCTCTACTTGATGTCCCTCAGAGTTTGGATCAACCCTTCATTTCTGCCCAATCGATCTGATTCTGCTCATGGAGGTCGTATATCATATCCCGGAATTGGAAACAATCGGACACATTGGGCCGGATGACGATGATAGACGCAGTAGACTTTGTTTGTTATCGGCTGCCATATTCCATTGCCTTCAGGAGGGAGTCTTAAGGCATTTAGGGACATGAGGGCTGCAAAGACATCATCTAGAGATTGGGCAATGGAGGGTATTGGGCTCTTTTGGGTCCGTTGGGTTTCCGGTGCATAGCCATTTGTGGTGGAGGGACCTGGGAGTATTGGCGTGGATCTTGAGGAGGATTTTGTCCTTGGGGAGGTGGTTGCCTATTGTTGTTGTTCCAGGACTGTTGGGTTTGCTGTATAGGGGGGCCTACCTACTGGGCCTTGGGGTTGCTGAAGCACCTACTTGTTCATTGGTCTGGATTCCCTCGGTGACTGGGCCTTGCTGCTTCTTGGCATAACGGGCCTGGGGGTTCAAACATGGAATGTAAGCGAGTCTGAGTTGGGTTTGGATGAAACGGCTCGACTAATAATTGGTGCATGGTAGAGATGTTTTTCATGGCCAGAATAGCTCGGTAGGTGGGTGTGGCGTTGGAAATCAACAGCTTCACCTTCTCCTCCTCAGGCATTGGGCAAAGGACTTTGGCGGCCAATGAACGCCATCGGTCAGCATAGGTGGAGAAATCTTCTTCTGGCTTCATTTTCTCGGCCACTAAATCCACGAAAGAGTATTCGAGTCCCACCCGATCCTGAATTGCTGCAGAAATCTTTCTTGGACAATCGGAAATCCTCTGCTTCCTCGGGAGGCAACGAATAGAACCCTTCAAGGCCGGACCATCTAGCGATTTCCTGAACAGATATGCCATGAGATGGCGATCATTTGTGCGGCGCCGATTCATAGACGAAGTCCTTCAGATGAACGTAGGGGTCCCCTACCCCAGAGTATCGACGATATACAGGGAGTTCGGACTGGGGAGGCACCCGGAGGTATTGGAAGGACGGGAGGGCAATGTCAGCCACCTTCCGAGTATCAATTTGCCTCCGGAGGTCATGAAGCTCCTTCTTCATACTTGTCCATTCTGCCAAGAAATCGGAAGGAGATGGATCTGATGTGTAGGACAAGAGGAGCGTGGCTGCTCAAAGGAGTGAGACCTCTCGCGAGGGAGCGGAGTGGTTCGTGCCGGTATTATAATATGTAGTGGGGGGAGACCGAGGCCGAACCTCTCGTGGGGAAGGTAGCTTGGTTCTGAAAAATGAATGGCCGAGGGCGGAGAGGCGTAGGGTCTGCCCCAGACGAAGGAAGGTGGGGGCTGAAGCGACGCGGACGGAGGACTCCGCCGGTCGGGCTGGGTTTTGACCCGGGGAGATAGAGGTTGCTTCCCCTTGGCAGCAGCTATGAACTCTCGGACTGGTCCAGAGTGAGGGTGAGGAAGGAGCTGGCTGAATGCGAGTGAGGGTCATCATCCCGGGAGGAGAAGGAGGATGGATTGGAATCCCAGTAATAGAGGGCGCTGGATATGCCCCGGGAGAGTGGCCATGGAAGGTTGGGCCACTTCCTCGAGCAAAACAAGGGGGAGGGCATCGTCGGCAAGACGCGAAATTGGTCCATGTCGAAGAGGGGATTATGATAAAGCACGAGGATTGGAGGGGACTGACTCTATCTCCCTAAACAATGACGCATACACCCTCGAACCAATTGGGGGGGGACACACACCTAAACTTCTAGCACAACAAGAAAGACAGAGAGAAGAGGGGGATCAAAGCACTCAAGTTATCATGCTTACAACGCAGGTTTCTTAAGATTCGAACTTGACTTTTAAGTGAATTGATTAAGGAGATGTCACTCGGTCATGCGGTTCCTGATAGGAATGGATTCAAGTGCTCCGATATGACTAGGGATGGTACACACTCACGCGGGGGTGGTTCAAACTAAGGATACAATGGGTACAACCAGCCCGGCGAACCGCAACGTGCGTACGGCCACGGGGACTTACGGAGGTCCTCGGAAGGCGGGCCCGAGTCAGCCTACGAGTGCTTGTAGGTGAGAGGGCTCACTCAACAAAGGGGGATCTAACCAAATGGGATGAACAGCGTATGCACGAGACTAAATGTATGCAAGCATGGAGATGAGAAGCAAATAGGGTGACAATGGAAGTCCTTCGGGCAGAGTCGCGACGGCCAGATACGTCGCGACCCTATCGCGACAGGGCGGGCTGCCGCGATAAGGACAGGGCCCGAAAAACACTGAGTCACCAACCCAATCAAATAGACTAACTTACCAAACTAAGGAACACCAAGAGAAACTATTAATGATACAACATGGATCAGGGAGCAGATAGAAACCGATATCTGGATGAAAGCAATAACATACAAAGCGAAACCTGTTAACGCGTCGCCTGTCCCAACTACGACCTTGTCGCATCCGCTTCACCGACCGCGACAGGAACTGAAACTTACAGATGAAACTAAACGGAAAATCCGAACCCTAACAGGATACTATTGGACAGAAACGCGAGCAAACATGATCTAGGCACTATAAGAAAAAAGCATGGTCTCATGGGCATCGAACAAGGAGGGGACTAGGGAATAGGAAGCACTAACCTGATGACGCGTCCCCCTTCTGCGACGCGACTTGTCGCGACAATGACAGCGCGGGAGGGAAAAATGCAGGGAATGAAGAACAAAACCCTAACCAGACACTATAACGATACACAAACAAGGAAACATGGCAAGCAATCAATCAAAATCTACGAGGGTGGCAATGAAGGTCCCACCGTGATCGCCAAAAGGTGTAATCACAGGGATTGGCTTCCCCTCGACACGAACATAGATGCTAAGACTATAGGCATGGAAAGAGGATGTGATCGCCACCTAGATAAGTTGCCCAAAGATGTAGAAAGACAATGGCTAACTTAAACTAGGAAAAGGAAAGAGAACAGAAGCTGACCTGGTGTCGCGGGTCGCCATGGCCGCCGCGTCTCTGTTGTCGCGTCAGTGGAATCGACGCGGCTTGTCGCGTCACTCTAGGCCGTCGCGTTCTCTGAATGCGGGAGATTTGTTGTAGAGACCTTCTTCTAGTCCTCCAGCCGGCTAGAGTACCAGAGCCCTTGTAGACTTTGCCGCTTGCCTGCCAATCAAACGAAAACACAAAGAAAAGACCCTATTAGAACATGTAAAGTGTAGCATCTATCTAAAAGATGAAGTGAGGTGGGAGATCATGGTGGGAACGCACCTGGGGTGGTTTTAAACCCCTGTGGGTGTGGGAAAACGTGGGTGGATGATAAGTTGCTCTATTTAAAAACAACATAAAAATGCATGTAGAGACAGAGAAAAGGGAGAGAAGAGATGATGAGCCCCATGAGGGCGACTTCCTGGTGTGGATGTAGCTCCGATGATGCGCAAGAGGTCCAGGAGATTGCAGAAGTCGCCCTCTTCACGTCCCTTGCTCCATTAATGGTGAAGTGAGTGGGTTGTGGGGAATGGAATGTGGAATGAATGGCTGCGTGGCTAAGTCTTGTTCAGAGGGAATTTTGGCAGCCCTTCGGGGTGATCATGAGGCTCTCCCGTCCATGAGGAGGGGCCTTTCTTATATAGAGCTTGGAGTGAGATTTTTAGGCATTATCCCCTCAAAAGGCTTAGAATTTAAAAGTAGGAGATAAAGCTCTACTTAAAATCAGATGTAGAGTCCTTAGGGAAGCTTAGGAGAGTCCCTAGGGGAAAAAAGTGCTCAAGGGGTCGGGAAAACCTCTTGGACCAAGTCAAAGTGCATGGGAGGATAATAGGATGTGGTTATGGAGGCCAGAGATCTCGGTCCTTGTCGCGTCAGATCGCGGGGTCGTGACTAGAGACACGGCGGTGCGGGGGACGCGACAGCATGCCCCACGTGCATGGATAAGCATGGGCTGTCGCGGCGGCCTAACCCGTCACGACTAGAGTAGCGACGCCACGATGCGCGCGACAAGGAATCCGAATTATTTGGATTATCTTTTTAACCACATGCTAAAATGGGAGTCAAATCCTCTAGGGACTCTTTCAAATGATAGATTTCGGGATTTCAAGGCATTTTTATGGATCAATGGGCTCAACTCAAGGCAAATGATGGGCTCAAGGTGAGTGACCAATTAGGGGCCCACTAAGATAGCAAGAAACGCAGTTCAACCCATTAGTCATAATCGGGTGTCTACACCTTGCATGTCAAAGAGAGGGATGTACACTTATGAAAGCTCACATGCATCATATGGAGCAATTAAATCCCCAAGCCCAAACAAGCTCATGGAAGGCCAAACATGCATTCACACACCTAGCATAATTTTGTTGGGCTTGGAGTAGGGGAAAGGAAGTCCTAGCATGATAGAACTAGGGAAAAATTGGGGGTCCCTACCTCAAAATGAAGATCCAACCCGTTGGGGTCTTCTTGTGTGCATGACCACCTCCTCCTTGCTCCAAGCTCCACACTTACGCCGTCCACGAGCAAGGTTCAACATCCTACACGTTGGGGAAGAGGTCACACATCGAAGAGGAAGTCGCCAAAAACACCCTCAAAACCTTCCCACAGAGAGGTATTTGTTGGATTGAAATGGCAATAATGATGTCCTAGAGGGGGTGAATAGGACTTCTTGCACTTTTAAAATTTTTATTTAAAATTAATCAACACTAAATAAACTTGTTAGAATTTAGTGTAGTGTGTGATTCAAGTGTAAGTTGGCGGAAACAATCACACAATTGCACAAAGAATTTTATCCTGGTTCGGCCCTTCCCACATGGAAGTCCTACGTCCAGTCCTCAAGCAAACCACTTGAGATTTCACTAACTACCAAGAGAATTGGCCTTCTCTCACCCTTGAAAGGAATTACAATCCCACTTGCTCCCAAGCAAGTCTTCCTTTAACAGGGGTACAAAGCCTTTCACAAGGTCTTCCCTACATAGGAGGGGAACAACAGGAACAAATCTCCTGCTGAAATCACACAGAATAATTTGTAAAGACAATTGTGTGTTTGCCCCAAGAATGAGAAAACACACCTAATTCAAAAAGGAGAGAAAACAATAGGAGTTGCAACTAAGATCTTGTCTGAACAAGAAGGGGTGGACTGAAAGATGTCAAAATACAATTGCCACCCAACAACAAGACTTCTGTGAAGAGGAGAGCTTGAAAGTTTTCTTGAATGAAGAGGCTCTCAATCTTGCAGCTTAGTAGAAGGCTTGTAGAATCTCTTGCTAGCAGAAGGAAAAAATGAATTGATTAAGAAGCTAGCTGGTTTCAAAAACTCTAAGTGTTATCTTCCATTCAAACTCCGGCTTCTATATAGGCTTCAGACGAATGTATCTGTTGAAAGTGTCCGTTAGAGATCTGGCCATTTGAGAAGAGACCTTTGATCCTTTGGATGTTGGTTGAGGTTGTTATCCATAGGTCCTTCTGCCCTTTTGGCTTTCCAATGGCTTCAGACAAGGCTTGTACCTTCACAGCTTGGAGGTCAGTTCCAATTAATGTTCTGTGAAAGCTCCATACTGAAAACGTGCAAAATAAATGTTCTGCAGTAGAGACAAGACAAAAAGAAAGGAAACCTCCATACTTACTGAGGTAGGTAAGTCAGAGAAATATATAAAATGTGGAAACCTCGGACAGATAACTTTTCAGATCAATAAAAGAGGGATAGACAGTTGCATCAAAAGGTAAGTTAGGTTCTGACAGTGGTAGGTGATCCTCTGTCAGATGCCCCATGCGTCTAAAAACAATAAATGCAAGATATCTTCTGAAAAAGGAAAATATGCCCTTCTGTCATGAAGCAAGAGACTAATTTGAATAAGTGTTTCAGATACAAACACAAACAAATTTAGAAGATTATTTTGAGTATAATGTGTCTCATTTTGTCAGAATAAATTAAATAATAGTACACTGACATGATATTAATATTTAAAAACATATGTGTCCAATGAGTTCTATCAAGAATTATTAAGCAGATCGCTCAACATTTCATGAAATTATATTATCTGCACAAGCAAAGATATAAGTGCATAAACTATCAGAGAAGTCAGAGTCAAAAGTAAAAGGTACTTCGACTCTAGGAGTCGGAGTAAAAAAAAAGGTGTTCTCCGACTTTAGAAGTCGGAGTCACAATCATAAGAAACAGACCATCATTCGACTCTTAGAAGTTGCAGTAGAGCCATGTAATTCGACTGCTGAAAGTCGGATGATATGTATCAGATAGTCATACTACTACTACCATGGAGTTGAACAAAACAACATATACTTTGACTTATATGAGTCGGAGAGTGGCATTCGACTTCAGGGAGTTGGAGTCTTAGAACACAGGACTCAGTAGTTGGAGTCAACAGTCAGACTCAGTAGAGTAGTTTGTAGACATAGAAAATTTTTTGAGATAAACTTGCAGACTATATTCGACTTCTGAAAGTCAGAGACCAAATTCGAAGTTAGTGTGATACATAGAGTAGTCTGTGGACTTAGAAAAATTTTCGAGATAAACTTGTAGACTATAATTCGACTTCTGAAAGCCGAGACCAATTCGAAGTTAGTGTGATACATAGAGTAGTCTGTGGACTTAGAAAAATTTTCGAGATAAACTTGTAGACTATAATTCGACTTCTGAAAGCCGGAGACCAAATTCGAAGTTAGTGTGATACATAGAGTAGTCTGTAGACTTAGAAAACTTTTCAAGATGAAGTTATAATTTGACTTCTGAAAGTCAGAGACCAAATTCGAAGTTAGTGTGATACAGCTTCTTCTCGTTTTCAGGGAAGAAATTTTCAAAGAGATTGGCATCAATCTTATAGGTGGGTCCTATTGAAGGAAGTTTCCTATAGAATTTTAAATGACGGTTGTGGAACCTGGTGAGTCTCTTATAATAGTTACTACGACGTAGAAGGGCTTTGAGAGGAACAAACTTCCTATTGGCTGCTAAATGGAGAAAGTCATGCACAGTAATATTCCAATGCAGGCCTTGATGAATTGCAACTTCCTTGGCATGATAATAGATCAAGTACCTCTGCTTCCATTTATGAGCAATAGACTTCCAAAGATTCTCATATCGTTTGCAGAGATACTCAGCCACTGAGATCTTTAACTTCTCACAATCAGAATGGTCTTTAGGCTATGCAGCTGCCCTTCAGCCCAGAAGGATTTGGGCAAATTACTTTCTAAGAGCATGGATCTAGCCATTTCCACAAGAGTTCTATTCTTTCTTTCCACAACTTCATTTTGTTCTGGAGTTCTTGGTGAAGAAAACTTGTGAAATATGTGAAGTTCAGCACATAAATCAGAAAAAGATTTGTTTTCAAACTCACCCCCATGATCAGTCAAAATGTTTTGATTTTATATGGAAAACTTGTTAAGGTAGTGGTACAGAAATTCCTGAACTCAAGGCAAGCATCACTTTTGTGGGACAGAAAGATAACCCATGTAAATCTAGTAAAATCATCAATAATGACAAACCCATATCTTTTGCCACTAAGACTTAGAATTCTTGTTGGGCCAAAGAGGTCCATGTGAAGTAATTCTAGTGGCTTAGATGTGAGTACCTCATTGAAGGTTTTAAAAGATTTTCTGGTTTGTTTTCCTTGGGCATAAATCCCACAAACTTAATTATCTACATTAGAAAAGGATTCAGGAAGACCTTTAACCAAATTCAGTCTTAACAGTTTATTTATTGTTCTGAAACTTACATGACCAAGTCTTTTGTGCCAAGTCCATGCAATTTCATTCTTATTTGCAACAAGATAAATATTTTCAGAAAAGTTTTTATCAAAGTTGATCATGTAGACATTGTTTTCCCTCTTTCCAAAAAAAATTATTTTATCAGTTGATGAGTCAATTATCTTGCAAAAATCAGATTCAAACACAACTTTGTGACCTTTGTCACATAGTTGGCTAATACTTAGCAAATTGTAATTTAAACCATCAACTAACAAAACATTATCAACTGAATTTGAGGAAGATTGACCAACCTTTCTAGATCCAATAATTTTTCCTTTTTTTTACCTCCAAATGTAACAGAACCTCCCTCCTTCTCAATCAGGAATGAAAATTTAGCTTTGTCTCCAGTCATGTGTCATGAGCACCCACTATCAAGGAACTACACATTTGAGTTGGGTGCACGACCTTCCTGCAAAATCAATCAGTGGAGAGAAGATTTTGGTACCCAAACATTGTTGGGACCATCAGAATGTTTGAGCATTGACATCAAATCTTTTCTAACCCAATTTGATTTATTTTTGTTTTTGTTTTGTTTCAGTGGTGTTTTTTGCCTTTTTCAATTTATTCTTCCCTTTTGGAATAAAAACACCAGTGTTCTTTTTCTCTTTAGGAGGGGAGTTTTGTATTTGGACATGAGTGTTCAGTTGTGGAGGTACAAACCAAGGGTTTTGTTGGTACATTGAAAATTTTGGATAGGAGAATTGAGGGTGGTACCAAAATGGATTGTGATACCATTGGTCCCAAGAATTAGTCCAATTAGCTTGATGTGCTGTCTTGGAAGTCAAAGGTTGTCGTGAATGGCTTCTTTTGAATTTTTCTTATTTTTCAGATTTTTATTTGAATTTTGGTTGACTGGTTGTGTTAATTAAGGTTGAGCAGGTCAACCTGTCCTTAACTGATGTCGACACAACAGTCACAGATTTCATCTTTTTGTGGACTGGTGTCGACCTGTCAGGTGATTGTGTCGACCTGTTTGGTTTCTTTTGTTCTTGGTTTTTGAAGTCTTTGTTATGTTGCTTGACACTTGCTTGTTTTTGTGTTTTCAAGACTAGGACCTTTGACAAAATTTATCAAGGGTGTTTTTTCCCTTATCTCACCAGATTTGTCTTTCTTTGATTTTTGTTTGTTGAATCCTAGTCCATGTGATTCAGATCTCATTCTGGCTCCTAGCAAGGCCTCCAAATTGTCTTTACCTTTTGTGAAGGTTTCAATGACTTGTTCTTTTTCTTTTAGCTGGATTTCTAGAGTTTTGAATTCATCAACATTTTGTTGTTTTTCCTTTTGTTGTAATTCCAGCTTTTCAGACAATTCTTTAAAATCAAGGTTGGCCTTTTGGGATGCAAGCTTAAGCTCATCAATTACATTTAAAAGATTTTCTTTTTCCTCATTGAGTTCAGCCACTTTATTTTCCAATTCAGAAATTCTTCTGTTTGAGGAATAGTTATTTAGAACATTTTCAATTTTCTTCTTTAGATGTTTGTTTTCTTTTCTTATTTCAGAATATTTTCAACAAGTTCAGCATACGCATCTTGCCAATCATCAATTGAAAAATCTTCAAAAGATGTGCTTACGATACTGATAACCACCGCCGACGATGGCTCCTGGGTATGGCCCACAAGTGCTGCCGACGATAAGGTCCTCGGTCTTGACGGGAAGGTTCTCGGCTAGAGATTCTTTCATCACCATATAAGGTAAGCTTAGCTGGCCTTACCTTCTCTAAAACTGCGTGCCTAATAGGGAAAGGCTCTTAGATCCCGGGCCGCGACAGCTCCCCCCATCCCTAGCTGGCAACCGCCAGTTGCAATCCAGGAGGAGACCTCCGGTGATCGCGCCCCTTGCCTTGGGACGCCGGTTCTACAAGGAAATGTGCGTTGCTAACTAAGGCATGGGGAAAAGCCTACCTTGCACAGCCCCCCTATAAAAGCAAAGGAGACGCTTCACACCAAGGTATGCTACTCGTGGCATAAAAATGCTCTTCCTTCTTTTCCTTTTACCTGACTTGGGCGTCGGAGTGTCTCCCCACCGAGGCAACTCGGTGGTCTTTGCAGGTTCAAGCTTGAGCAGCCCAAGTCGACGACGACCTGCCATCGCCTCGGGGCCCACTTGGATTAACCCCGATCAACCCCCCCATTGCTCGTGCAGCAACACTTTTCATCTGAGCCATTTGCCATAAAGCAAATTTCCTCACTCTCAGAGCTTGAGGACTTTTCTTCTTCTTTCTCACTTGAGTCTTCATCAGACCAAGTGGCAACCATTGCTTTTGGCTTCTTGAAGTTGTGAATCTTCTTGTATTTCTCCTTCTTGTTCTCATGACATTCTCCTTTCATATGTCCTAGTTTGTTGCACCTGTAACAAATTACAACTTCATCAGATTTCTGATTTCTACTTGAATTGGCATTAGAAAAGGAAGTGTTTCTTTTTCCTGATGGGAATTTCTTTTTCCCAGAGAGTTTTCCTTTTCTACATTTTAAAATTTTTTCCGAATTACCTGGTCATTAGGGCAAGCTCATCCTCATTGGACTAAGACTCATCAGAACTTGTTTTCTCCTGATTCTTGTCTTTGTTACTAGATGAAGCTTTGAGGGCTACTTGTTGGTTTTGATTATGTGCTCTTCATTTCTTTAGGTTTATTTCATAAGTTATTAAGGATCCTATCAATTCATCCAAAGAGATTTTGGACAAATCCTTAGAATCTTCGATCACTGTGGCCTTAGTGTGCCAAATTGAAGAGAGAGAGCGCAAGATTTCCTTACCAATCAGCATCTGTATAATCCTTACCTAAAGCCTTCAGTCCATTCACAATGATCATAAACCTAGCAATATTTCAGAAATAGTCTCATCAGATTTCATCATAAACAGTTCATACTCAGAAACAAGAATGTTAGCTTTGGTTTCTTTTACTTGAGATGTTCCCTCATAGCGTAGCTCAAGCTTATCCCACATCTCCTTGGCAGATTTGCACATGGAGATTCTTGAGTACTCCTTAGGGTGGACTACACATTGGATCATATTCATGGCACTATAGTTCAGGGTAGCCCTTCTAATCTGTTCCGTGGTCCAGGTTTCTTCCTCTCCCTGGTTCTCATAGGGACCTACCTCGACTACTTTCCAGATTTCATAGTTTTGGGCTCTAAGGAAGACTGCATTCTATTTCCAATAGGAGTAGTCAGTCCCATTGAAGAAGGGTGGCCTATTAATGAATGACCCTCAGCTATATAAACCCGCTCTGATACCAATGTAGGATTGAAAATAGGTTGGATCAGATCTAGGAGGGGGGGTTGAATAGATCTAAGCAAAAAACTGCGGAAGCTTACCAATTTAAATCAATGCTTTGAATCAGAGGCAATTTGAAAGAGCACTTTACATATCTGATGAGTGATTGTGTGAATTATATGATTAAAGTGTGAGATCAAGTTGATTAGAAGTGAATTCGAAAAACCCTATGCATACATCTAGCACAAAGTGAATTTGAATCACAAACAAACCACTGCACAGAGATTTTTTAGGTGGTTCAGAAATCACACCACGTGATTCCTACATCCACCCCTCACACTGTGGGATCCACTACACAACTTGGATACACCACACTGGAGCATGAAACTCCAACACACTGAGTTCAACAACTCACACAACCTCTAGAGCAGACTACTCTAGACACCTGAGCACAATTGCTCAACCACAACTGAGTACAACGACTCACACTGAGCACACAGGCTCACAAACAACCTTGCTAGAACAAAACCACAAAGATCCAGATCCTCTAGCAATGATCTGATCTATAAAAGTTCATTCAAGAAGATTGATGCAATAGTTCATGCACAATCTCAGGTGTTGCTGGAAAAATCAGCAAGGATCGTCGCCCAGAGCCGAGCTGGGTGGGCCCCGAGGGATTGGCCGCGCCGCGCTGTCGTCAGAGAAGAGAATCCGACCTGCAAAGAACCACCGAGACTCCTCGGCGGTCAGACACTCCGACGATCAAGTTAGTGAGAGTAATAAAAAGAGAGAGAGAGAGAGAGAGAGAGAGAGAGGAGAGAGAGAGAGAGAGAGAGAGAGAGATTTCTTTGCTATGAATAGCGTACCTCTTTTCCGTGGGCACCTGTGCCTTTTTATAAGGGCTTGGTCCTTAGGATGGGGGTGGACGAGCCGCCGCAAGGCAAGGGCCCTATTTAGGGAACTCTCGCCAGCTGGGCTCGGGGAGTCTCGCCTTGACAGCCGCCTGCCTAAAGCGGATACGGGCCAGCTGGGGAGTCGTGATTTACGGGGCTCGTGTGTACCTTGGGCAAGTGTGACCTGGCGCCAGCCTGGCGCGCCCGGATGTAGGCTAGGCTAAAATGGTTCTCGACAGTGATTAGTTTGCCCACGACGACGACTTCCGACAACCTAACTATCGGTTCGTCGGCGCAGCTGATTCGAGAACTTCAGACTCGTCGGTTGACAACGACCGGCATCACTAGCCCACCGGGTTCTCTTCAAGACGAGTTCTCGGCTTGGAGAGAAGCCATTTATTGCCCTCAGGAATTCGTACGGGTGTACGCCGCCGCCTCGTATTCCGCACGCTTGAATCGGGGGCGCTCTGCCTCTGTCATGATGAGAGTCGTGGTCTTGTCATAATGATGGTACTGCCGGTGACGGTTTGTCAGGTACTTTACTCTGAACCCTGCGCCATGATGACGCCGCTCGGTTTCGGGGCGCGTGCTGTGGATCCAGGTGAACGCCTTCTGGCTGTCGGGCTTCCGACACGTGGTGGAATCCTAGATGCGCAGGATTTCTGGGTCGTCCGATCGTATTGGCATCAAGGCATATAAATAGCTAGGGTTCGATGCGAAACAGACGTTTCTTCACTTCGCGTGCGAGTCTTACGATCCTTGCTGTCCCGACGCCTGTCGACAATTCGACGATTGTGCCCACCCGTACGAAGTCGCCCGACGATCTTCGCTTGCTTCCTTCCGAGGTAAACGATGAGCCTTTCTTCTTCCTCCACCTCTTCTGAGGCTTCCTCTTCGTCGTCGTCCACAAAATCTAGGGACCCCCTGCTTCGGTCGACGCTCCCGACTCCGTTTCTGAAAACCTTGGGGTAGGGTCGATATCCGTAGAGAACCCCAGGTCTGGGGGCCTGTTGATGATACTTTCATCCTTGAACTAGTTCATGAGACCTATGTTCCTAAAGAACCTTCGGCCCATACTTCCGGTGCTCGTCGTCGAGCCGACAACGTGGCCGAAGCCCATTGCGAGACCTCCCCTGGTACCTTTAAGTGGTTGCGAAAGCACCCTAGGTTTGTTCTCCCTGCCGATGCCGTCGTGTTTGCTGACAGGGATTTTAGGGCTCACTATGCATGAACGGGAGTTCTCGATTTACACCGAGGCGGTTCGGACCGGCCTCTGTTTCCCCTTCCACCCCTTGTTATTTTTCTTCTCTTGGAGCTTGGGGTGGCTCCTTCTCAGTTGGCACCGAACGCTGGCGAGTAATCGTCAGCTTTCGGTCTTTGTGCTATTCGGCAGGGGTCCCTCCGACCTCGCGCCTTTTTCTCTACCTGTTCTCTATAAACCGTTCGGAGACTGGTTCTATTTTGCGGCGAGGAATGGTCGGCATATCCTTGGAAGACTGCCTTCCTCGCTCCACGGCTAGAAGAGGAACTTGTTTTTGTCTATAGTCCCTCGGGTTGGCCGTTCCCGACAAAGTGGTCGGCCGTCGACGTCGGAGCAAGCTTTTGGATCGCCGAGGCTCACTGCATCCGAGCTCTTCGACCTCAAGTGTTTGAAGGAGGTGGAGCCCCCCAACCTGATCGATATCTCAGAGGAATTGTTTCGGCTGATCGCTGAGGCACCAAAGGTTGCCAACCCCGTAGTTGTACTCTTGATCTGTCTCTGATTTCCCTATCTAACGGACATATGTGCTTGCAGCCATGGCCGACAAGAGCGACTCCGTACCCCCGACGCGGAGGGGGTCGGCTCGGTGAGAAGGCCAAGAGCCGGGCTCAGTTACGGGAAAGAAGGTGGCTTCTCGTCCCGAGAAACGCCAGCGCGAGCCGAAGCTGTGCCTCCATTGGCTCTGGCGCCTGGTCAGAGCTCGGCAGCCGTCCCGGTCGGCTGAAGAAAGGAGAAGAAGCGTCCAGTTCCGGCGTTGTCGTCTACGGCACCTGATTGCCTCGGTTCCGTCCCAGACTCACTTCTCCTTGGACCCGGTTGAGTTGGGTGGTCGACAAGCTCTGCCGCCCGAGGTCAAGGCTGAAACGCTCGGCCATCCTGCACGTCGGCTCATGCATGAATATACCATGGTATGCTGAGCCAGCTAGCCGCGTTTGACGCATTCGTGGCCGGGCCGAGGTGAAGAGATTGACTTGCGACAAGCGCGTCGCCGAGGCTGAGGAGCTTGTAGCCGCCGAGAAGCCCGTTGTCTTCGCTTGGAGGAGGAGGCAAAGGAAGAGGGAAGGCGTCCTCCAGGCGGCCCTCGCGTCCGAGAAAAAAGCGCTTGAGGCTGTGAAGAAGGCGCAATACGACAAGATTGCCGCCCACGAAGAAACGAAGAACAGCTTTTCGCGCCTCGTTGCTGAGGAAAGGAACAAGGCGATAGAGGAGTATCGTGACTCCGACGAACTCCAGGACGAGATCGCCGACCTCTTCCAGGGAGGATATAATGACTGCCTTGCAAAGGTTAAGGGGTTGTATCCCGACCTCGACTTGTCGGGTGCGACCCTTGCTGGAGATGGCGAGGGCGGCGACTAGGTTGCCGGAGGCAGAGACGAGGAGTTCGTCGCCGTCGTGGATGAGGCCATGAAGACGGCCATTGATCGCTCCCTCGATCAGGCAGCTGATGTCGTCTGAACGAGGCGTAGCTGCCCTTGTTCATGTACTCTGTATTCCTTGTTGGTGAGAATATATTCTCGGACACACTTTAGTTTCTAGCCGACGATTGTTGTTCATTTCATCGTTTACAAACGCACAAACAACCTTGTCGACGGGGTGTGCCAAAAGCGACTTTAGTCGGTAGGGAAGTGCCGAGGCGACCTCGTCGGTAAGAGTGCCTAAGCGTCCTCGTTAGTGAGAGTGCCTAAGCGACCTCGTCGGTGAGAGTGCCTTAGCGACCTCGTACTTGGATTTAGAGAGTGCCAAAGCGACCTCGTACTTGGATTTAGAGAGTGTCGTAGCGACCTCGTACTGGGTTTAGAGAGTGTCGAAGCGACCTCGTACTTGGAGAGCGCCGAAGCGACCTCGTGCTTAGTTTAGAGAGTGCCGAAGCGACCTCGTACTTGGGTTTAGAGAGTGCCGAAGCGACCTCGTACTTGGAGAGTGCCGAAGCGACCTCGTGCTTAGGTTTAGAGAGTGCCGAAGCAACCTCGTACTTGGGTTTAGAGAGCACCGAAGCAACCTCGTACTTGGAGAGTGCCGAAGCGACCTCGTACTTACGGGAAGTAACGTCGAAGATGCTCGGCGTTCCACGTTCTCGGTATGACTGCTCCCCCGAGCTCTTGAATCCGATAAGCTCCTTGTCCGAGCTCGTCGGTGATTCGGTATGGCCCTTCCCAGTTTGGCGACAACTTCCCGCTAGCCGACTTCGGGTCCGAAATTGCGAGCTTCTGAGGACGAGGCTCCCAACCCCGAAGCGTCGTGGTTTGACCTTTCTGTCGAAGCTTTTCTTGACCCTCTTTTGGTATATCTCCATCCTGGTAGAAGCATTTCTTCGCTTCTCTTCTATTAGGTCTAGTTCGGCACGCAATGCCTGATTGTTGCTTTTTTCGTCAAATTCGAGGATTCTTTGCGAGGGGACGAGCATTTCTACGGGCGACACTGCCTCCATCCCGAAGGCTAACGCGAAGGGTGATTCCCGAGTGGCTTCCCTTGGTGTCGTCCTGTATGCCCAAAGCACATGGAGGAGTTGGTCCGCCCAAGCTCCTTGTGGTTTGCTATCCTCTTCCTTAGTCCTCCAGGATCGTCCGATTTGTGACCTCGGCCATTCCGTTTGACTGGGGGTGGGCTACCGAGGAGAATCTGTGTTCGATCCTGAACGCGATGCAATTCCGACAAAATTTAGCGTTGTCGAACTGTCGTCCATTGTCGGTGATGATTGTTCGTGGAAGACCGAACCTGCAGATGATATTTTTCCACACAAAACCCCAGCGTTGGTATCTGTAATTTTCGCTAGGGGCTCAGCCTCTACCCATTTTGTGAAATAATCCACTCCGACGATGATGAACCTCCTTTGACCCGTCGCGGAGGTGGGAATGGTCCGAGGATGTCCATGCCCCATTGCGCGAATGGCCATGGGGAATTTATGCTCGTGAGTTCCGATGGAGGTTGTCGGTCGATCTGCCGAACAGCTGGCATTGTCGGCAGCTTTTGACGTACTTCTCGGCGTCTTTAAGCATCGTCGGCCACCAGTATCCTTGGGGTCACTCTTCTTACTAAAGATCTGGGGCCTGCATGAGAACCACATGTTCTTCGTGAACTTCGTTGATAATTTCCTCGACTTGAACAGGGTCCACCAGAGGAGATTGGGATAGCTAAACCCCTTTCGGTACAAGTCGTCGCCGATGATGAAGAACTTTGATGACCGCCGCCTCGTTTTTTCGGCCTCGTTCTTGTCCTTTGGTAGCAACTTACTCCTGAGGAAAATTATTAGTGGGGTCATCCATGTTATTCTTACCTCGACACTCATTAGATCTTTGAGTGCTATAGTTGGCTCCAATAGTTCTTCTATCAATAGGGTTGTGGGTGATTCCAGTGCGGATGATGCGATCTTTGAAAGCTCGTCCGCTTGCTCGTTCTCGGACCTCGGTATCTTCACAAGCTCCGCAGAGTCGAATTCCGCCATGAGCCTTAACACCTCGGCCTTGTACGACGCGAGCTTTACCTCTTTTGCCTCGAACGCTTGCGACACCTGGTTAACGACTAGTTGGGAATCGCTGTGGACACGGACCTTCTTTGCGCCAAGAGTTCTTGCCATCTTCATCCCTGATACCCACCGCTTCGTATTCTGCCACGTTGTTAGACGCTGGAAACCGAAACGAACCGCGTACCTTAAGTCGACGCCTTCGGGTGAGCGCATGACCACCCCTGCTCCGCTGCCCTGGGAGTTTGAGGCTCCGTCGACGAAAACTTCCCACCTTCCGTCGGATTCTTCTTCCGTAGCTGCTCGGGCAGTGCCCTCGGAAATGAAATCCGCGAGGGCTTGGGCTTTGATAGCGACATGGGGCCTGAACTCAATGTCGAATTCTCCGAGCTCTACGGCCCATTTGGCCAACCTTCCCGAGGACTCGGGGTCGCTCGAGAACTTGTCGAATCGGTGTGTCGGTGAGGACAACGACCTTGTGCGATTGAAAATAAGGACGCATCGTCGCGCGCGGCCATGATGAGAGCATACCCGACCTTCTCGAGGTCAGGGTAGCGTTGTTCGGCTCCTCGCAGCGCCTTGCTTGTGTAGTACACCGGTAGGTGGGCTCGGTCTTCTTCTCGGACGAGGACCGAGCTGACGGAATAGCTTGTTGCGAACAGATACACAGCAGCTCTTCCCCCTCCTTCGGCTTGCTCAGCGTCGGTACGCTCGCTAGGTGTTCTTTTAGCTCGTCGAAAGCCTTTGGCAATCCTCGGTCCACTCGAAGCGGCCCCTTCCTTAGCACCTCGAAAAATGGCTTGCACCACTCTGCTGACCTGGACATAAACCAGCTTAGAGCTGTTACCATGCCATTAAGTCTTTGTACCTCTTTGACTGTTCTCGGAGCCGTCATGTCGAGGATGGCTTGAACTTTGTCGGGGTTGACATCAATGCCTCGTTGGGAGACAAGATACCCTAAGAACTTTCCTGCTCGGACGCCGAAGACGCACTTCTCTGGGTTCAACTTCATCCCGTAGAGTTTCAGTATTTCGAAGGCTTCGGCTAAGTCTCTGACGTGGTCCTTGGCTTGTCGGCTTTTTACCAACATGTCGTCGACGTATATTTCCATGGTCTTGCCGATCTGTTTCTCGAACATTTTGTTGACCAGTCTTTGGTATGTTGCTCCTGCATTTTTTAGTCTGAATGACATACGAGTAAAACAATACAAACCTCTCTCAGTGGTGAAAGATGTCTTTTCTTCGTCTTCTGGGGCCATTCTTATTTGGTGATAGCTTGAATAAGCGGTCGAGGAAGCTTAAGAGCTCGTGTCCGGCAGTTGAGTCGACTAGCTGGTCGATCCGGGGCAAGGGGAAGCTGTCCTTTGGGCAGGCTTTGTTTAGGTTGGAGAAGTCAATGCACATTCGCCATTTGCCGTTTGCCTTTCGCACAGGACGACGTTGGCGACCCAGTTCGGGTAAAACGAATTCCTAACGGTACCTGCATGCAAATATTTCGTCAACTGATTTTCAACCACTTCCTGCCGCTCGGCCGATAAGGCCTCTTCTTTTGCCGGATAGGTCGGGCCTCGGGATCCACGTTCAAGTGATGTTGGATAATGCTCGGGTCTATTCCTGGAAGGTCGTCGTCAGACCAAGCGAATACGTCGCCACTTTGGCCGAGAATGTGGTGACGTCATTTTCCAACTCTTTGAGTTTGGTCTCGACGATTAGAAGTCCGCTTTCGATTTTTATGTTTAGTTAGTTCTACTGGCTCGTGTTTTGGGGTGTCATCTACAGCCGGCACGTACTCAGAAATAGCTGGTTCTTGGCCTTGATGGAATTGACATAACACAGGCGCGCCTCGGCCTGACTCCCGACAACTTCACCCACCCCGCTAGGAGTTGGAAACTTCAGTTTCTGGTGGTATGTTGACGGCACCCCCCGAGCTTCCCGAGCAATCCGCGTCCAAAAATCGCGTTGTAGGCCGACTTGACCTTCACAATTAGGAAGTTGACCTCAACCGTTACATGCCGAGGGCGGGTACCCAGCGTTACCTTGAGCCTGATGGACCCCTCGGCGGTGACTGGTGCTCCTCTGAACCCAAACAGAGGTGTGGGCGACTGGCTTGAGCTCCGTGCTCAGGTTCGTCATCTTCAGGAAGCAGTCATAGAAAAGGACGTCAGGCGCCACTCCGTTGTCAAGGATGCGATGCACGGTGTAGCCATCGATGTCCATGGATGACCAGCGCATCGTCGTGAGGGAAGCTCAGCCCCACTGCGTCGTCGGCGGAAAAAGGTGATCGGCTCCAAGCTTGGTTGGCTGATTCCGAGGACGACGGCTGACGCGTATGCTTTCCTCTTTCGGCCGCTGTCGCCGCCACCCGCCGATCCGCTGGAGAGGACTAGGACGGCGCCTTTTCCCTTCGCGCTCGCGATCCCCTTCCTGCTCGCGATCTTTTGGTTTGCCGTCGACGACGTCTTTTCCGATTATCCCTCGTCGTAACATCTCTGATATTTCCATCTTCAGGCTCCTACCTGGTCTGTTAGGTGAACAAAACCTTTATGGTACTCACAGTATAGCTCGGCCCCCCGTCCTGATGGAGGCCGCGTGATGGGCTCTGGTCTCCTGAACTCTGGTAGCTTCTTGATGATGGGAGGATCTCTGATGGTGGCCTCCCGAACCGGGAGAGATCCCTGATGTGACGATATTCGTCGGGTCGTCGGTCAGACACCCGTCGGCTCTCCGAGTCTCGGCGCCTGTCTCCGTGCATTTCCTCCCTTCTCGGCCTTTTTCTCGCTCGTCTCCGAGCTCGCGTTCCCCCTCTAAGGCCGCTTCAGTCGCCCAGCGGCTCCAAGGGTTGATTCCAGCCTGACGTATTTCTGCATCCGGAGAGGAGGTCGGAGAGGCTTACCGGTGGTTTTTGGCGATTGACGCCACAAACGACACGTCAGTGCACACCCTGGTGAGAATGTTGACCGCGGTTCTCAAGTCCAGGTCCACCACTTTCATCACCTCGATCTGGAAGCGCTTCGCGTAGTCTCGGAACAGTTCTGTTCTCTTGCTGGGACACCAGCCATAGGTCGTCGGTGCACAACGAATGTTGCACCGTGTTGAAGAAGTGGTCGAGGAACCTCTGGCCAGGTCGGAGAAGCCCAAGACCAATCGGGCGGGAGCGCTTGACCACTGTAAAGCTGCATCATCTAGAGTGGACATGAAAGCCCTGCATTTCAGAGCGTTAGTTACATTCATCATTTCCACCTGTCCTTGGAAATGGTCGAGGTGGGGACTGGGTTGGTGGTCCCATTGTAGCGTCGGAATTTCGACAGCTGAAACTTCGGTGGAACCGGAGCCGACATGATTTCCTCTGTGAATGGTGAGGAGGTGAGGAGCGTCGCCACGGACGGGGCGCGAGTGCCGAGCTGTAGAGCTTCTATCTTTCTGTTCATCTCTCGCAGGTCGTCCTTCCATCGTGGGTCGAATGGAGACTCGCTGATGTTGATTGGAGCGGATTCCGCCGTGAAGCGGTCGGCAAGGTCGGCCTTGGCCGCATTCCCTACGGCTGCCACCGGCGTGACGGGAAGGCATTGTCGGCTTGGTTTACAGCGGTGCGGGAGTCCCGACCATTGCCGGCGGTGCACCGGCATGACTTGCCGACATCGCAGGAGCGCGCACGATGTTGGTTGGGGGCCTCGGCATCGTCCTGATCACCTTGGACCCTCTCTACCTGACGGACCGAGCCCTCTCCGTGTACCGGATGCGCTTGCTGGTTTTGCTCCATCCTCATTAGTATCTGTTGAAGGTTTGCCAATGTTTGTTCGACACGATCGAGCCGCGACAGGGTTGTCGAATCTTGTTCCCCTGCGCCGGATGCTCCCCCCGCTACTTCTTCCACGACATTAAAGAGGCGACTTCTCCTCCAAAGGGCAAGCTGCAGCCTTTCCCTTGGGTGCCATTGGAATAAGCCTTTCGTATCGATTCCCACAGACGGCGCCAAATGTTGCTGAAAAATCAGCAAGGATCGTCAGCCAGAGCCGAGCTGGGTGGGCCCCGAGGGATTGGCGCGCCGCGCTGTCGTCAGAGAAGAGAATCCGACCTGCAAAGAACCACCGAGACTCCTCGGCGGTCGGACACTCCGACGATCAAGTTAGTGAGAGTAATAAAGAGAGAGAGAGAGAGAGAGATTTCTTTGCTATGATAGCGTACCTCTTTTCCGTGGGCACCCGTGCCTTTTATAAGGCTTGGTCCTTAGGATGGGGGTGGACGAGCCGCCGCAAGGCAAGGGCCCTATTTAGGGAACCCTTGCCAGCTGGGCTCGGGGAGTCTCGCCTTGACAGCCCATGCCTAAAGCGGATACGGGCCAGCTGGGGAGTCGTGATTTACGGGGCTCATGTGTACCTTGGGCAAGTGTGACCTGCGCCAGCCTGGCGCGCCCGGATGTAGTGCTAGGCTAAAGGGTTCTCGGCAGTGATTAGTTTGCCCACGACGACGACTTCCGACAACGTAACTGTCGGTTCGTCGGCGCGGCTGATTCGAGAACTTCAGACTCGTCGGTTGACAATGACCGGATCATCAGGAATGACTTAGAAGAAAACAAGGGGAATGATGGGAATTGAGTGTAAGATCCTTGTTCTTCAAGTATACTCCATTGTAGAGGCTGAATTGTGAAGAAGCTTGATCCCTTGAAGTCCCTGGCCGATGCTCTGCAACTTGTGCTTTGGGATCTTCCTTGAAATCTTCACAATCGGCTGCTTCTACTTGATCTGTACCTGGAAGTGATCTCACTGCTTCATCTTGGATCAATCTTCACTTCTTGTGGCTTGGAGAAGTGGGAATTGGGTTGAAGAAGCACAAGGGGAGCAAGATCGGGGAGGAGAACTCTTCTTGCCGCCAAAACGATTTCTGGAAGGCTCTTGGAGGTTCTCTCTTGGTTGGATGGCCAATTGGAGGTATTTATACCCTAATGTGTCCAAAAGTACCTTGGGGTTCGTGGGCACATGATCCAAGGCCGATCCACATGATCCCTAGAGTGCCACGTGTCCAGATGTGACTTAAGGTGAAAAGTTTCCGGAGTGTGTTGACCTGCCCATGGGGTGTGTCGACACACTGTCACAAACTAGCACAAAAGGTTCTCTGGGAAGGGTCTCTAGTGTCGACACTACTTCAGGCTGTGTCGACACACTGTCCAGAACTGGCAAACAGGCCTTCTGGGAGCTGAATCTAGTGTCGACATACTTGATCCTATGTCGACACCACTTGACCAAATCTTCATCATTTTGCCTTGGGTTTGAAGCATTGTGTCGACACCAGTAGGGGGTGTGTCGACACTACCCTTGCAAGAATTGTATGTCCTTGAGAAATAAATACATAAATCATTAGTCCAATGTATTATCATGAATATAAATGATAAATGTGTTTGAAAACATACTTTTTGATATTGTTATTGCATGTGTGATGTATTTAACATGTTCCACTTATTTGTGCATTAAAATCACAACTTGTCATCATTAAAATTATGAGGGGAATGTATAAAGTTCACACTCAACCCAACAGGGTTTTCGGTTCGGACGTGTTTAGACGATGGCCGTGTAGTTACTTTCCACTTCCGTATTACTCTGTTAGTACAATAGATATCTTGCTTTATTTCTGTTAAACACATATATCTATTCTGCTTGTTAGAACCAATAGGAGATTAGTAGTCCCTACTGGGTTTCTTTGTGAAGCTCATTCTCTCCTTGCAGGTGAGTCTTCATAATGGTACCTTCCGCGGTGGGTAGAGGAGACGGGCCGTAGTAGACGTCGTCTACTTTGGACAGTGTTCCCCGTATACTTGTGACTCTTCTCCCTCAGGGTATGCCCTAAGGATATTTATCCCATGTTACTTCCGCATCTATACTTGTTACTTGGGACTGTACTAGACTTGTACTTTGTGGTGGACATTTTTACTTCACTTGTTAGTACATTTTATTACTTGTTGTCGTTACTTATTTTATTACAAATCTTGTGACTGGTCCGTCAGCCCTTCCGGGTCTCCGAGCCCGTGTGCGGCGGCACGACAGTCGAATTTTTTATGGGAACCAGAGGTCCAGGCATTGAGGCTGTTACATTACATGACTTGCCATTATATATAATTTTAAGTCCTCTATGAAAGTTCCAATCCTTCACTTATAATTTGTAATCCCTTACGGGTGGGATAGAGTCTTATTTCAAACTGAGATTGTGGGGGCGAAGTGTGACGATGGATATAACAGTTACATCGTGTATACACAATGAAGAGGGATAGACAAATGACATATCATAAAGAATTATAATAATTATTTCATAAACCCAAAATTTAGCATATAAGGAGCTTGTATGCCTTAAACATCCTCTTTGCGGGTTTTCTAAGTGCGGGTTGCGGTTTTTCTAGAACAAACTGAAAAGATTTTACACAACTTAATGAAAGTTCCCAGATCACGCCTTCTCTACCCTCTTTTGCCTAGATCGCCCGACCTCTGCCCTCATCACCAGATCTAAGTTGCATATGACCTCTCCGGGACGATCACGCCAGCTGCTACCATCCTCTGCTCAGATTGAGCGGGTTTTGTGCACAGATCTGGGCAAGCGTGGCTAGGGGTGTACAATGGTTCGGTTCGGTTTGGTTTCCTCAATTTTTGGGAAAATAGAACCAAACCGAACTCTTTCGGTAACCGGTTTGGTTCGGTTCAAATCGAAATTAACCAAAATTGACCACGACTCCCACAAAAACAAAGAAAATGGCAAAAATCAGATTTTGGCAAGGCGCTTGCGAGTTTCGAACTCGCGCCAACGCGCGCAGAGGGTGCACCGCGCGTGCCAAAGGGGGCCGAACCACTGCGCTACGAGCGATTTTCTGTTTAAATATAATATTTAATTAATTATATATAGATATTCGGTTCATTTCGATTTCCCTGTCTGAAACCGAACTGAACTGTAAGGTTTGTGAAATCGAATCGAACTGAACCGGTCGGATCGGTTTAGTTTTTCGGTTTGGACTAAATAGTGCACAGCTGTAAGGCCCTCGCATTTCGTTGCATTATTTTATTTCGTGTAAATAATTCATGTTTGTGTATGCATAGATGTACATATCTACGTATGTATTAACTAGTTATACTTATGTATGCATGTGTATAATTAGTTGTAAATAATGTATGAATGACATGTTGGTAGTGTGTACATGATAATACATATGTATGCATGTAAATATGAATAAGTTAAGCATGATTCTGCATGTTTTGAGTTCTGGCCGAAGGGCCAAGTTGGCGTCAACATGGATGGACGCCCATGCTGATCCAGCGTCCACATCGATGGACGCTAATACTTAATCCAACGTCCATGGATGTAGACGTTAAGATTTCTGACCTGCATGCATTGCAGACCCCGAAATCCTGGAAGAAGGAAGCTCAGCCATTGGGGAGCTGTCCCCAACGGCTCTGAGCCTTTCACATCACCCCTATGTGAGAGGAGAGTCCCCTCTCCTATATACCAAGCCCTTTTGCAACCCCAAAGCCCCTTGGCTCTTTGCAAGAAGAGGAGAGAAAGAAGAAAAAAACCCTAGTTCTGGACTGTGAGAAAACCCACCTTTGCAAGCTTAAATCCGACCATCTGGAGCTGGTTCCAGCCATCTACCATGACAAGGAGGTAGCTTGGACAAAGGGGAAGGCTTCCCCGACATCTTCTTGGGGTCTACTGCATCAAGGAACCCGGAGGAAGGCATCTTTGGGAGCTTCTTGGGACTGCCTAAGGAGAGCTTCACCGGCTCATTTGATCCCTTTGGAGAGTTTCTGAAAGGCAAGTACACTTACACTTCGTCCATGTAGAGGTCTAGTAGGGTTTTATGATTTTTACACATTTTTCCTCGTGTCCTAGATCCCCCATTCTTCTTGTATTTGGAGCTCGGTCTGTGTTCTTGCACAGACAGGAACTTGGCGTCAATGCCTTGACGCCAAGATCTCCAGTATGCGTCCAGCGATCTTGCCGCCCAATTCTTTGAACGGCCAGACACTGCCGCCAAGTTCTTCAGTGCAGAACAGTGAACTGTTCTGCCTTAAGTAATTATTTTCCGGACTTTGACGCATGAGGATATAGTGTAATTTTTATATGTTATGTAAAATAGCTAATGTGATGTGTGTGAAAATTTCTGTGTTTTTCTGTGGACGGCATAAATTATTGGATTTATGAAATACATGTTGGGGAAAATGGGTTATGCATGATTACCTACTGTCTATATGATTTCTGAGGAATTAAATGCCCTAGAATTTTCTATACCATGTGTATATGCATCAGTTCATAACCTGCAAATTTGAGAAATTGTTCATGTTCATATGATTTACTGTAATTACTGCAAGGGAAATAGAAGTATGTGTAGGATTCTCAAAAATCCACAGTAAATTGTATGTTGTGAAATAAATTCGGGGAAAATTTATATAACAATATGTATGATAGATTCAGATCTGTGAAATGTCAAACCTGAGATTCAGGTTATGTTCCATGATAAGTTGAATTATGAATGACATGCAACTGAATGTTTTAATTTCTGTAAATGCAATATGAGTCAGAAAAATGTGAAATTTTGCATGTGAAATGTGGTTAAATTTTCAGGCTAATTGGACAATTGTATGATGCAATATGAATTTCCCATGCGAAATTATGTGAATAATGCATGCTTTTGTGAAAGTGATTTAAATTGCGTGTAACCTGATTAATGCAAGATACTGAATGTGAAATATCTGTCATCTGTAGTACCATGTTAGGAAAAACAGAGCCACATGTGTGAATTTGAAATGAAAGATGTGTGAGCGTCATGTGTAAAAATGTGTGCTAAAATCGGTATGTGTAATGTGTAAAACTATGCCAAGTGTGATACTGCTTCCATAGAGTGCTGTGGAACCGTACCATGGAAAAGTCTCCATGGGAAGGTTCAATGTGTTGTGATCCTAAGGGCATTAGGATGAAATCCTGGAGGTGGACAAGTACCACTGGTTAGGGTGGAGACTTGTTCTCCCGGTCTGGGCAGTCCAAGAGTCGTCACTATATTGCCTAGGTGGCGTCTATATGTATGTGATGTGTATGTGTCCTTCTTATGGTGGTTTGGACTATATGTCACGACACTAAATATGTGAATGTGAAATGTGAATGTATTTATGTGTAAAGTGAGAATGTGAACATGTGAAATTGTGAATGTGTAAAGTGTGAACTATGTGAATAAGAAATTATGTAAATTTGTGAAACCAAATTGTGAGATTGTGAGATGAGAATCCATGACATGATAAATTTGGAATCATACCAAAACAGCAAACTAAATGTGTTTAGGATCATGTGTTATAGGTGTACAATGCGTAGAATCCATGTTAGGGACAATTCTTAATTATGTGTAGACCATTCCATGTGAAATTGCTCTCATGTTGTTTTTAAATGATAATGTAGTTCTCATGTTTAGGTTGTGATTGTTAATCCACGTTAAAACATCAAGCTTAAAGTATATAAATGGTCATGTGCATGTATAAGTTGTGTAGAATTCATGTTAGGTATGCTCCCTTTTATGTATGCAAGAAATTATGCTTAATTGCTTTCATGTTTTAGTTTAATTGGAAGTATAGCTTTCATGTGTTGGAATGACTAGAAAGCATGTGACAGGACATTTTATTTGGAAAATATGAAATCATGAACCATGTGTTTACCTTGGAAAAATTACCATGATAGGTTGTCTTTTATAAATGTCCAAGCATGCTATATGTTTGCTTTGTGAAATAGAATGTAAACTACTATGATATATGCATGTACGTTATGTGTGGTGTTATTTGCTGAGTCTTTTAGACTCATTACTTGCTTCGGCGTACAGGCTTAGTTGGTGACGTTACTCCAGTGGAGGAGGCAGTGGAGAGCGACTCCGAGCACGGAGACTAGTTTGTTGGAGTTTACTTGTGACGTTTGCACTTTCATAGTATGTAATTTGGAACAATGTACTAGAATTATCATGAAGTTGTATAATCGTGGACAAGCTATGTATTTGATTTTTGCACTTAAATTATGGGGACTTTAGTTCTTTAAATGTTACATTGAACTATGTATGTTAAATATGGATGATGAATGAAATGAAGACAGTGGTCTTTTACTTCCGCTACTCTGTATTTATATTTGTGTGTATCTCAATCATATGTTATTGTTTGGTAAATACCCCACTGTGATAACGTTCACTATACCGACGTGGGTTGGTATAACCGTACCGGTATAATGAGGGTCGTCACAACAGCCCTAAGCGTGGCACACACACCACGGGACGATCTGGCCTCCTCTAGTACAATCACACCTCGACAGTGTCTAACCTCCTTTGGACGGTCACACAGGTTGCTGCTGTCCTTCGGGTCATAACAACCACTGCCATCCTCCGAGATGGTCACGCCGTCCGCCTCTCCTAACAGCGCGGGTATACCTTCGTCTACTTCTTCTGAAAACAATGTAGGCTTTGGTTGGTGTAAGGGGTTTAGGGGTACTTTGGGATTTTTAGAAACAATGACGAACAGTGTTAGTCTGTTGAAGCAGAATTTAACAAGGGGAGGCTCAGTCAAATTTTACACAGATTTGGGTTGAATAATTAAACTTCTTTTAATTTTTGAGTCCGGCCTAGAGTAAAATATGGCTGGGCCTGGGCTTGACTCAGCCCAGCCCGGGTGGCCCCGTGGCTTGATAATTTTTTTTAAAAAGTAAATGATGCGGTGGTAATTTTAATATTCTAAAATTTTAGATTGAAAATTATGTTGTAGAATTATGTTTAATGACTTAATATTTATTTCATATTTGTAACAACTAGAAATAAATTTATTTATATTATCTAATACTTATTTTATACTATTTTGATTCAATGAACATTCATTTTATTAAAAATAAATAAATAATAGTAAGATATCATAAAAATGTAAAATCGAGCAGAGCCGGACTTAGGCCGGATCTATCTAATTGTTCCGGGCTGGGCCGGGTTTTTAAAACCGAGTCTCGTCCCAAGCCGGGCCAGGCTCGAACTGGTCAATTAGAGACGGACTGGATCCGGCTAACCCAGGCCCAGTCTAGGCCCGGCCCATTGCCTCCCCTATTGACAGTAAAAAGAATTAAACTTTCATTATTTTGATCTTGGACTTTAATTAATTACCCACTCCTAATTTGGATAGATAATTAACTTTCCTTAAGAAAAATTTTGGGCAGAGTTATTATTGTATGCGGATGTAGATGGCAGCGACTTCTTTTATAGCCGCTGCACTGATATAGAGAAAGGTATCAGACATGTTGGTTTTGGAAGTAATAGCTTAATTAATAAGTATATCGTTGGTTCAGCTGTTCCATTGATATCGGCGATCTCTACTCAAGCAGATCAACAATGATGGACATGGGATTTTCACGACGTGCTCGGACGAGACCCACCGCAAGATTCCCTCCTCCGACGAGAACTCAGTGGCACCCCCCGGCTTGCTAAGGTTACTGTGAAGCTCTGCTTCTCCCCAGCGTAGAGAATTTCAGCGTCTGGGGACCACACTCACTGCCAAACCTCCCCCGGCCTCCACCTCTACTTTGTAGGTCTCACCCGCCTCTCCCACGTTCGTCACCGTCCGGTTCACGGCCACCGTGGGCGTC
Source organism: Colocasia esculenta (assembly GCA_014218235.1). NCBI lineage: Eukaryota > Viridiplantae > Streptophyta > Magnoliopsida > Alismatales > Araceae > Colocasia > Colocasia esculenta. The sequence goes on along the minus strand of JACBKR010001909.1, from coordinate 16,703 downwards.
TTCTTCCTCAGTTCCACTGCTATTGATGGGTAGTTCAACTGCTCGCGGGTGATCCTCGGGATGTCGGAGCAGAAACTCGATCACCGACGAGTCCAGAGATCAGCTTCTCATCATCCAATGCGAAGGCGCAGAGGTAGGATACATAGTCGCGGGGACGAGATCGTAGACGAGGCCTGGGTCGCAGCTCTGGAGTGTTCACATGCCCTGCTCCAATGGCGAAAACATTAGCTGCTCGTTGGAGGGTCGGTGCGCGTCAAAAATAATGCGCTGGCCGTCGTTGCTTCGGATGGCGGCGGGGGTCATGGGCCGCCACCTAATGGCTGCGGCCGGACCACTGGGTGAGCGCTCTTGAGAGCGCGCGCGACTCCCGCTGAGGTGGGGGGTGGCCATGACGTTCCTGAAACCATTTGAAGTAGCCCCCCCCAGTACAGGGCTTCTCTAACGATGGGCCGACAGGAGAAGGCCAGGCGGCAAGCACATTCACACCGGCCAAGCACGTCGGGCTTGAGATGTGGGTATCACTTACACTGAGGCCACCCAGGGATGAGAAGGGCCACTGCTGGCGCCGGAGGAGAAGACGCACCTAGCCTTGTGCCCTCGAAGGATATGACGCCATGGGATGGTTGGATCTTCGGATGTATCTATGATCTTGGACGCCGTCGACAAAGCTATGTGCGAGGCAGGAAGTAGGTGTTGCCGACGCAGCGGTGGTGCCCCTCTGGAATTCCGCATTCATTCATCATTAATCATGGCAGCGGCGCCCGCTTTTGAGGACGGCAGCGCCTTTGTCAATGTCAAAATGTCTCCGCCTCCTTGCACAATACTATCTTGCCCTTTATGTAACACCTACCAGGAACTCCGGCTTGCAAGTGAAAGCCGTGAGTCGTCGGATAGGTTGGCGCCGGGGAGGCAAGGAAGCAACTCATGAGTGAATTCGGCGGGTTGGAATGTCGATTGTCCATGGAATATAGACCCATCGCCGAGCTTGACGGAGGCCACGATGGACCTATCCATGGTGCTGGGCGGCGACTGTGAGTATCCACGGTGCGGCCATTTATGACCGAATCCGATTCGTCGCCGCCGAAATTGCCTGCAGCGCAGCTGACTAAGACCCCCTTCTTGATCGCCCGAAGGCCCAATGGCGATCAAGTCTTTGAATTGGACAAGTCAGGGATCCCGCCCTAGGGAATTGAGAGGACGTCCACCCCGTCAGCAATGGCGGCGTCGATGCTTGCCAATATCAGACGCCTGGCACTTGCCGCCTGTGCCCACCTTGTAAATGGCCAAGTGGGCACGGGGGGCTACCCCCGATGCTGTCCCTTGCATTGCCAAGCACGCTGGCACCCCCTCACGAATGACCCGGCGGCGGTGCTGGCTGTGTGTGTCCCGTGGCCGTCGTCGTCGGCGGCGTCGCCTTCTTCGTGTCACTGTCGGTGATGAAGTTCTTGGCGCCAATGACCTTCTTGTTGCAGAACATGGGGGGATTGCAGGATCCCTTCCCCTGGAGGGAGGGAGGCGGCATGCCTCATCATTGAAGGATGGGTGGCCGAGGTTACGGCCGCTGGCGATCATCCCCCAATGACCCCCTCTCCGAGACGACCGCTTGTGGCGCCGCCGCCCCAGCCCCGCTCCCCATGTGCAGTCCAATGAACTCGGGCGAGTGGGTGGTCGCAGGTGGAGGACGTAATCCGGGTAGGCATGTAAGAATCCTTCCTTCTTCTTCATTTCCGTCACCTCCTCCTCGGTGAGCCTGGCGGCGAAACGGTGAGCGCCTCGTGGTAGGAGTACACCCACCGGCGCTCCCCCGTGCCTGCATCCTCGCGGCCGCATCGACAGAGAGAAATGATCTGTACCATCTCTCTCTCTCCTCGCGGTCAGCGACGGTGGCGCTCTCAGGCTGCAGCACGCTAATTATATAGGTCTGCAGGCGGGGAGCAGCGCCAGCATCGCCGCGGTCTTCATGAGCATAGCTTCGCCCCCGTGCAGGCGTGGCACCTTTGCATAGAAAGAGGAAAGAGATGAAGAGTGCAAAAAAGCGGAGCGGCGAGGAGGGCATGTGATCCACCATTTGAAGAAGTTAGAAGAAGTGGTGGGTATCACCCCCCAAAACCAGATGTTGTCAGCTGTGGTGTGGCGAAGAGGAAGACGAAGGAGACGATATATTTTGAAAGCTTGCCCAACCGTCAACAAAGATTATTAATTGATTTCAGTCTACGCAATAAATATGTGGTCTAATGTAAGCTGAAATTATATTTTGAAAGTCATATTTAATGATAGTGGTCAAAACGATATAATGTTCCCTTATTTACCGGGTTATATATCACAGTAAGAACCTGTACTTAATTATACTTTCAGTCTTGATAATTAAATTGATCGGAATTCCGGCAGAATCAAATTCTGGCACTGCGTTGCGATTTGAACCTGTCCAAAATTGGGCGTGCTTACTTGAAGAAAATTCACAAAGAGAATGTGATCATCTTCTCTCCATTTTCTAACTTAATTTCTACGACTTTCGGTTGCATCCCCTATAATATGCCGCTGTTTAATTAGTGACTAATATATCTTCATATCAAAGAAACGTCAGGCCAAGAGATTTACATTGAGTTATAATTTAGCCGTCAACGCATTAGAAATTAATGAAAAGGTGGTCATTTAAGGGTTGTCGTTGTGTTTTCTTTTTTATAATAAGTGAGTGAGAATAGTATTAAAAACTTAAAAAATGTACATGTTGGAACTAATTCGTTCTTTCATATGCCAAAAGCTGTGAACCGGTTATGACAAGGCAAAGCATAATTAACACAATGGAAAGAAGTTAAAAGAAAACCATCACATGCAACCAGTGTTGAAATTCCTTAGTATTCTAAGGCAGCGTTTGGGAGTCCTTGTTGCAGCGATTTTGAGGGAAAAATTCCCGACAAAATCCAAAGTTTTACCAAATAGAAGTACCCCCTTCTATGCTTGCGTGAAAGCACTTTAAAGCGCTGAAGAGAGAGATGGAGAGAACAAAAGTTCTCCTTTCCATCTTTTGAAAGCTGCCTCCAGGCCGCCTTATGGGGAGTGCCAGCAATTTTGCATGTTGATAATTTAAAAACCCCTTACCCACTGTGATTTCTCATACAAAATTAGGGGTACTCTAGTAAAATTCTCCAAAATCCCTTGCACCTGCGACTGTTCCAAATAAAAGGCTCAACTCAAAAAACCTCATCACAATCTGGAGAACTGTCAGAAACCTTCCAAAATCAACTTCTGAAAAAATCCGTAGAAGGGACTCTGTCCCAACGATGCCTAAGATTTCTAAGAGAAGTCTCTCAGCCTTTTAATATATGAAAACTGCCTAATATTGGAAAGTATAGAAAATAAGTCTTTCATGTGACTCCGCAGGACGAAGGGGGGGCTCCCTGCCACCCTGCCCCATGCAACGACCCTTGCCATTTGCATGGGGGCACCAGAAAAAGGCCGTCGGGCCGTTTCTGGTAAGGGGGAGTGTGACCCGCCCACTGCGATAGCCTCCCCTCCCCCTCACACCCTTCGCCCTCTCCCTCCCCGAGCTTTCTCTCTGGTTCACCCTCTCCCTCCCGGGATCTCCCTCACATTTTCTATCTCTCTTTGTTGCTCTCTCTCTCGCCCGGAGGAAACTGCCTGCCGCCGCTGCCTTATTGTCGTTCGGAGGGAGAGGCTCGCCGCGCCGTTGCTGCCCTGGTCGCCACCATAGGCACCCCCCCTCGCTCCGCCGCCGAGCCGTCCGCCGCTAGGAGCCCACGCACGGAGGATGCCGTGCGCGGTGCAGTCACGCGCCGCCGCTGCCCGTGGGGAAGAGCTTCGCCGCCATTAGTGCCGCCGGCGGGTCCTACAGTCGAGGTAGGGACCCTCCTCCCTCTCCGGCGTCGACCAAATCTCCCCCTCCCCCTGTGTGCTGCCGTGGTTCCCCCCTCTCTCCCTGCTCGCCATTCTCTCTCTCTCCCTTCCTTTCTCTCTCTTCTGTGCGAGGCCTCCGGGTCTGGTCCGACGACCACCCCCCTTGATGTCGGCGCTGGCCGGCTGGCTGCCCCCCCTCCTCTTCCCCCTTCACCTCCTTGCATTGCAGAGGAGGAGTCGGGAGGAAGAAGGAGGGCGGCACAGTGCGCCCAGATTTGGCTGGGATTTGGGCGGCGCACTGCGCCTGACCCTGGCGCGCTGCGCCAGGGTGCTGGCCTGGGTCTCCTCTCCGTACAATGCGCCAGCAGACCCTTTCTTGGCCCGTTTGACCTCTATTTTGGGTCATTTTTGCGCCGTTTTCGCGCCGTTTTTCATGTGTTGTCGTTCCGACTGTGCCGGTGGGCTGACCCGGGGTTGGTGGCCGTTTGCTCGAGCCATGTGGTAGTCGGGCCCACCCGGGTCGGCTCCGGCCGGGCTGGTAGTGCTTGTTGACCGGTCAACTGGGGGCAGTCGTGCAGGGTTTCCGGCACACATTGAGGGTGTTCCGAGGGCCGGCCGACTCTCCGCTTGTGCCGTATGGGCGTTCCGAGTTGAAAAATTGTTGTGTTCTAGTTTTCTTCAACCTGTGTTTCATACCGCACTCGTAACACTTATGCTGACTCCCTAGCACTGCGCCTTACTAGTCTTCACCTGTTGTTGTGACACTTGAGGGCTTGTCCTAGCGCACTGTGCGCTTTTGGGTTGTTACCGCTCCCCGGGACCACCGTCCTCGTGGGCCCATTGAGGGTGGTCTCCGAGCCACGAGTGCGTCTGTCGAGCGTTTCTCCGGACGAAGGGGAAAATGGTGTTAGACAGCGGCGTTGAGTCATTTGTTGAGCTCACTTAGTTGGTCGGGTCCGCAGAGTTTGGGGTGTCGCGATGCGGGCCAGCTAGTCCGTTCTCACTGCCTCACCTTACACAGTTCTGGAGCCGTGTCGGGGAGGACAGGCGCAGGACCGTAGTCTAGCCAACTACAGCTTGTGGTTGTGTTTGTCCACGCATCTCACTCCAACGGGAGGGGAGACCTGGACTCGTGGTCGAGCGATAAGACGCCGGTGGGCGCAGCTAACCGCACTAACTATTAGAGGCTGTGTTGTGGCTAGTGTGTGCTGTCCAGACGAGGGTTTTACCATCTGCTTGTGCAGTTTGTCGTGTGCTTGCAGCACATTTACCGAGGTTGAAACTGTGCGTTGTTGTGCTGTGTTGGCGGCACTTGTGGACTTGAGCACTTTCCATTTATTTATTTCAGTACTTGCTCAGTTGTGTTATTATTTTATTATATCACCTGCTCAGTTAGTAGTCTTGTTGCTTGAGTTACCACCGCCCTTCCGCTTGGTGTAGTTAGCTCGTTTACTTTAATACCACTGTTCTTCCTGCCTAGTTTAGTTGTGTTGTTCTTGTTTCCGCTGTCGAACCGGTGAAGGGTTGGGTTCGTGAAGCTCATCCCCCCTCACTTCCTTCCAGGTTTGAGCTTGAGGGAGCCGATGCTCGTGTTCAGACGGTCTGTGTTGTGCCGCTTGTGGTCAGCAGTATTAACATTGGTTAATATTTTCTTTTTGCACTTTAATTATTATCTGGGACATTGTGTAGTTTTATTTCTTTCCCTGTTGTTTTTCTTTATATTGTTTAACTATTGTAACTTGTTGTATATCTCACTAGACATATTTCTAACCCTTCAGGATCTTCGGATCCGTGGGTGGCAGTCCAAGGGTCAGGTACTTGGATGGTTCTGGGTATCGGATTCTTGGGTCGTTACAGGATATGACAAGGCAAAGCATAACACAATGGAAAGAAGTTAAAAGAAAACCATCACATGCAACCAGTGTTGAAATTCCTTAGTATTCTACGAGTTCTAAGAGAAGGTCTCTTAGCCTTTTTATATCTATGAAAACAATGCCTAATATTGGATAGTATAGAAATAAGTCTTTCATGTGACTCCGTCGTTGCCACTCAAACATTCTTGTGCAATGTTCCTTACAAATTCACAAGAAGACTGCTCTAGAATTAAGAGATATGTACAATAATAGTAGAAACCCTTTAGTTTGAAAACTCTAGTTCTGTTTGGTAATTAGGTAAGATAAGCCAAGATAATGTAAGTACATAAGGTAAACCTTGTTAAGTGCAAAAATAATCTAGTTACTTGTGGCCCACAGGTAAGTTTATCATAGGGTTCTTCCTCTAATAGCTTATCTACACATATGGAGAGTAAATCCTGATAAGTCGCAGGTAAGTTACTCGAGTTTTTAAATTGAAAATGTACTTACCTAACCCGCTACCAGCCCTTTACTAGTGATAGTACTTTACAAGAAAGGAGATATTAGAGAAGGGGCATGTAACATCCTAAGTTTGGTTGTCTTTGGTGTTGATCATGGGATAGTGACGGGTTGAGGTATCGCGTTCTGAACGCGACGGGATCTGTCACCTTCTAGTTGAGAAGGCGACAGCCTCTGTATCGTATTCCCATAATCTGTCTATTGCTGATGTGCCACGTGTCCGTGCTTTAGTGTGTGAAGGCGACGTGCCAGTTGTCACGTTCACTTGAGACACCTGTAGGTGTGACACATGGTCTGAAGGTTGTCTACCTGTCAGAAGACCTATCAGAACTTGTGAGAAGGCTACAAGATCGATGTGTGTCGCATTCTGGTGAGAACGTGACGTGCTCCTTGTCGCTACCTCAATCGTAAGGCCTTAGGGCATGCAAGCTCCTCTTTCTTCATCTTTCTTCTCGTTTCTCTTTTTTTTTTCTCCTCTCCATAGTGGGAGAGCTTCCTCCCTCCCTCTCATGTGTTTGGGTGTGGTGGAAGTGCCGATGTGCTCCTGGCGGAGCGTTGGAGCGGCGTGGAGTGAGGAGGAGGCGGTCAATTTGACGTGAAGGGCCCCAATAGGTCTGGCTCTTCGATTGCATGTAGAGATCTATTGCACTCTTCTGCCTTGAGGAGATGGATCTTGGTTTCGAGCTATACTCTCCGTGCTCGTGGGTTTTCTTGTGGTTTACACGGGTGGATACTTGCCAGTGGTGCTCCCTCTTTGTATAGCTTCGTCCTTATGGTTTGTGGGTGAGGAGAGGTGGTGTTGGTGACCCTTAAGCTATTTTCTTGTTGTGCATGGTGTGTGCACCTCGTTCCCCTTTCTTTTCTGTGGCTTGTATGGATTTGGGGAGACTGTTGGATGACCCATCCCTGGTTTTGGTCTTCTAATTGATATCGTGACAAGTTGGCTGTCGCAATACCAGTCAGAAGGCGGCGGGCAACCTATCGCATTCTGGTTGCAATTGGTTAACCATCGCGTTCACCTTACCCATTATGTTTCCCTATTTCTGGGCCATTCGAGGGTGCTTTGTGCCTAAATTGGTTAGAGGATGTGTAACGACCCGAGGACCCGACCCTCGGCCCACGCCAAGGACCCGATTTTCGCAGTTGCCGCCCACGGGTCCGGGGACCCGGAAAGGCTACAAAATGTGTCTAACAAGATATGTAATGAAGATAAACGTCAACTGCTAAGCTAGAAGCGTACAAGCGGAACAGAAAAGAGAGCGAGACCGCTGCGTACCGCTCTAAGTACAGTCCCAACGCACGCACACTAGTACAAGTACAAGATAGGGGAAGAACAAGTCCCTTAGGGGCATATCCCGAGGGTGACGTACACTGAAAGGGGGAACCACTGCTAGCTACGGGGACTTCGCCTACCGCCCCGTCTCCTCCGCCCGACGCGCGCCCTGCCGCTGCTGAGAAGTCTCACCTGGGAAAAAGAGGGATGAGCTTCACAACAGAAGCTCAGTAGGGACTACCAATCTCCTACTGGCTCTAAACAGGCAGAAGAATATATAAAGTAAATGACAACAGTTTATATCTTCTACCTACCAACGGAAGTGCGGAAACAAGCTACAGCTAGCACGGTACGGAAAGTGCACACGGTCGTGAAACTCCATACGACTGCTCATCGTGACCACCACACGGCTAGTAAACACACATGGAGGGGACTCCGCCTGGACAAGGAACACTAGCTACAGAAAGCACTACCACCAGTCAAGGGTCAGGTGTGCCCACCGGCGTCTTATCCTCGACTCGGGTCCTGACCCTCGCGTCTCGTCAGAGCGAGGTAGGACACTAGGTAACCGCACAGTAACCGCCGTAGTCTTGCCGAACTACGGTCCCACGCCTGGCGTCCTCAAGTGGTTTCGGGGCCACAAGGAGTGAGGCAGTGAGAACAAGGACTAACTGGTCTGCGCCGAGTAGAAGACCCATGAACGTCCTCGGCGTCCCAAACCAGTCACGAGAGCTCTGCAAACGACACACGCCGCTGTCCTAACCACCGTTTTCCCCTCAGCTCTAGAGTCCGCTCACGTGGGCTGCCAACTCGAGCACACTCATAACCCGAAGCCGTCCTCAACAGGCTCACGAGGATAGGGGTCCCAGGCAATGGTAACAACCTCTCTCACGGGACAAGCCCTCAAGTGCCGTGCACCGGACGAACGACTAGTGTAGGACCGTACTAGGGACTAGAACAGGTGCCACGAGTACAACAAAGAAAACGGAAGCATCGAAAACCGAAAACCTGTCTCACAGCTGAGGTCGCGATGCACTGGCCGTCGCGACCACGTCATGACGCCTGAACTATCACGATCTCATCCAGATTGCGACACAGAGAGCATCGCGATCTCAGACAGATCGCGACACTCACATCGTCGCGATCACAGACAGAGGGCGGTTTCGGGCAACCCCTTCGGGAACCACCCCAAAACCGGGGAAACAACCACATAAGGGGGGAGGGGATCATTCTTATCATGTTATGGAAGCAATAGGACTTGCAAACCACCCTTAAAAACCCCAAAAATCATGGATTCTACGCTCGAAGTAAAATCTCACTCACCCTCAAGCATGGAGTTCTCACACTCCCAAACCCCAAACCACAGAGGAACGACAATCTAGAGGGGGAAGGGAGCATGCTTAGGGTGGAAGGATCAAGGGTCCCTACCTCCAAGCGAAGAACGAACCCGTTAGGGCCTTCTCGTAGGGAAGAATGCCTCCTCCTCACTCCAAACGGCACAAACACATCCCGTACACGAGCGGGACGACACCCACCTCAGCACCACCGCCTCGAGCTCCAAGAACCGCCAGGAAACTGCAAGAAACCTCGAGAGGGAATGGAGAGGGGAAAAAGAGAGCTGAGAGGGCGAGAGGGGGAAAGGGGGCGCGGCCTGGGTTTTAACCCGGCGGCCCCCCGAACACGACGCAATGACATGTTGCGACAAGGATCTCGTCACGATGCCCTCAGTGTCGTGACCCTTATCGCGACGGCATCACTATCGCGACCCCAAAAGGAGGGTCAAAGATCTCGAAGACCGAAACGCCATCGCGACGATGACCACATTGTGTTCTCGCGCGTCCGTCTGACACACGACAGAGCCGTACTGACAGAAAGGACACCGGTCCCATCCGTCAGTAAAGCAGTCGGAAAGAACGCGACAGGCTAATCGGCGCGACCTAAAGCCGTCGCGACCCAAAACACGTAGTGATAGGCATCCTATCGCGACAACGTCGCGACCAGGAGCTTGTCGTGACCCAGAGGACGGGGCCACAGGGCCCAAGGGGGCCGGGTCTTACAGGATGTGTCTTCCCCACCTTAGGCACAAGATTGGTCTTCTATGGTCGTTGCACCGTTGGGTTTGTGGGTGAGAGCCTTGGGGCTACGTTGCCTAAGGGCTCTGCCTTTAGTGGGTGAACGCGACGGGTCGATACGTCACTTTCATCATCTGATCGCGACACCTAGGTTGTTGTCTTTTGGTCACAACTGGAGCTATGTCGCATTCTGCTTCAGGTCGTGACAGTTTGCTTGTCGCCTTCTGGGTCTGGTGGTGTTTGGCTATGGGTCTGCTGGCTTTCTTGAGGTTCGACTTTCTGATGCTGAACACGACAGGTCGATACATCGCCTTATGATTAGAAGGGGACACCCTTGTTTTCGTGATCTGGTTGCAACGGGTTGGTCGTCACCTTCTGTTTCTGAAGGCGTGAGTGCCTGTGTTGGCCAACAATCCTCCTGGGAGTTCTAGGAGGTGTGTCGTGGAAGCCCTGTGCCTGCTGGGCTTGTCTTGGTTAAGAGCCAACTGCACTATTTGGTTGTTGTGGTTGCCCCACCTGTTTTCTGTTTGCCCGGTGCTCGGCACTTGAGGGCTTGTCCCATTTAGAGGTTATTTATCATTGCTTCGGACCCCCCATCCCCGCACGCCCGTTGAGGGAGTTCTCTAGGCAGCAGTCATACTTGACTTACAGACTCTAGTAGCTGAGGGGAAAACAGTGGTTTGGAAAGCAATAACGAGTTGTTTGTAGAGCTTTCTTGAGTAGGGCGGGACACCGAGGCTGTTGGAGTTTCTTGCCAACGCAGCCCAGTTAGTCGAGGTTCTCACTGCCTCTCTCGGCATTGGTTCTGAAGCGACATCGCGGTGCCAGGCATGGGGCCACAGCTTGGCCAGACTATGGTTGTTATTGTTGAGTGGTGTTCTTTGTGGTGGCTCTCTGGCCTCACTCTCATGGGGAGGTTGTAGGCAGGAGCCGACTGGCGAGCAGAGGGAGTGGCCGGTGTGTCCTCATCTTAGATACCAGTGGTGGTGGCTTGGTTGCTGTTGTTATGACGTTGTTTCTCTGTCGTGTTTATTAGTGTGATCCGTTACCCTAGCTTGCATGGTGGTTATAGCCTGACAGTGTCTAGTTTTTGTGGGCATCGTTAGTCTGGCCTTGTTGGCCTGTGCTTCTAGTGGTTTTCGTGTTGCTTGTTCTCTCGATGTGCCTTGTGCTGGTCTCGACTGTTGTTCTGTAGTTTGTTTCTTGGTGCATGTCCGTGGTGGCACCGACGTGTGTGGTTTATTGACCTCAGGGTGTGTCCAGGGTCTAGGGTGGTCTTCTTGTGGGCCCTCGACCTTGTGGAGGTTTGAGACAGCCGTGCTTGTGGTGAGACGTCCTTCTTACGTGGTTGCTCGGTGGTGTAGTGGTGGCACCTATCTGTGTACCCTTCCTGACCTTGTAAAGGTCTGGGATGGCTGTGCTTGTGGTGAGAGTTTGGTCTCACGTAGTTGCTCTGGTGTTCCATGAGCTTTTAGTCTTAGTGTGTGTGTACCGAGGGTTGCTTCCGCATCGTGTTGGACTCCGCTTGTTTTGTGGGGGTCACGTGGCCCAACCCTGGTTATGGGTAGTGGCGTTACTTTGTTCCAATACTTTGCAGTACTTTGCAGTAGGTGTTTCTCACTTTACTACTTTCTATCATAGTTGCTTTCGTGTTCTTTGGGGTTCCTACTGCTCTGGATGGTAAGGGACTACTTATCACAACTGGGCCATGTTCACGAGGCTCACCCCCTATTTCTTCAAAAGCTATCACAGGAGTTCATTGCCGGATGGTTGAGGTGGCGATTTGTTATGCCATACGTTGCCAGCAATGTGTGTGTATGTGTGAGAGTGTGAGCTCTTGTACTAGTGTGAGTTAAGAGTTACTTTTTGCAAGTCCTCGAGGTATACCCCTTAAGAACTGCACTTTTCTTTCTGTACTTGTACTTTTATTTGGGACATGTTGTACATAATTTTTCTTATTAATGTACAAACTTTCTTGTTATAGTTATTTGAATTTGTTACTTATCTCACTAGACTAAATTCTAACCCTTCTAAGTCTTCGGATCCGTAGGTGGCGGCGCGACCTTTGGGGTCCCTAGCGGGGGTCCGAGAGGTCGAGTCGTTATAGGGCATTGGCGATGGCTCTAAAAAGTTGTCGTTAAAAAGAGTACTTGCGATAGCTCCAAAAAAGGCATCCCTAAGAGTAGAGTATTGTGATTATTTTAGTTATCTCTAATAACCAATTATTTAGGATAGCTTGTCACTACTAAGAATTATTAGGATGGCTCCAACTAACCTAATAATTGATCATTAGGATCATTATTGTGACGACCCAACCAGCAAACTAGCTCAACAATCATACTAGTTGGTAAACTTATGTAACATCCCTCCTTTGGCCGACCAGTTTTTGTTGAAGGTCACAACGTATCGAGCTGTCACCTTCTGAAGGCGACAATGTGGTTGTCGCGTTCCTATTGTGAATGCGACTGTACCTCATTGCATTCACCTTCTGACATATCTTGGCTGTTGACATCTCTTTTGTCATCTTGTTGTCGGGACTGTCGAGGCACGTGTCATGTCACATGCAACCTGAATGTGACATGTCAATCATCGTGTTTAGGGTGCCAGGCTTGCGCAGGTGACACGTGGCTAGTCCAATGGTCAGGTCTGACCAGGACTTTGGGGTCGTGACAAGATGGTCATTGCATTCGTTAGTGAACTTGACCACCAAGCTATCGCGTTCTTAGATCTGTGGCCTATATAGGCAAGGCCATCAGATCTCTTTCCTTCTTCCCATTTTCTCCTTCTTTCTTCTCTTCCTCTAACCCTCCTTTGTGTGAGCCTCTCCTTAGGGAGATTGTGAGGGTGTTGGTGGTGAAGATTGTGGCGTCTTTTCTTGGTGTAGTGTTCCTCTGGACGTGGCGGCTTCCTCTTTGATGTATGACATCTCCTTCACCATGTAGGAGGATGTACCTTGCTCATGGATAGTGTGAGTGTGGAGCTTGGATGAGGAGGGTGGCCATGCACACGAGAAGACCCCAACGGGTTGGCTCTTCTATCTGTGGAAGGGACCCTTATCCTTCCCCCTAGTTCTATCATACTAGGATCACGGTAATGAACAAGTATCTATTGCCCAATATTGATGACTTGTTTGACCAGTTGCAATCTGTTTCAATGATATCGAAGAATGACTTGAGATCAGATGACTACCAGCTGAGGATCAGGGAGTCAAACATCACCAGATTAGCCTTCTATACCTACTACGACCACTTCAAGTTTGTCGTGATGCCTTTTGGGCTCACGAATGTGCTGACAACATTCATGGAGATGATACACAGAGTGTTCCGAGAGTAACTGGACAGGTTTTTGGTAGTGTTCATGGATGACATCCTAGTGTACTCAGCGCCTACAGAGGAGCATGAGGTGCACTTGAGGCTTGTGTTGGTGGCATTGAGGAGTCACCAACTTTATGTCAAATTTAGCAATTGTAAATTTTGGCTAAAGGAGGTGCATTTTCTTCGCCATGTAGTCTTAGGTACAGGAGTGGTAGTTGTTGTATCCCTGGTTTTGATGATGTCATAAATTAAATAAAATGTCATAAATGTCTAACACAAGTTATTTGTATCACATGAACATTTAGTAAGATAAAGTCAACTTCTATGCATCATCGGAAAAGTTATTAAGGTTAAGTATTGTCCATAAGGTCGACTCTATACAGAGGCTAGGTTGACACACTATGAGATTCTCAGCTGCGCAGATTTTCATATTTTCATATGAGATCGACACAACCTGGAGAACAGGTCGACTCTGACTGAGTTTCTGCCTTGCACTGAAGGGAAGTAATCAGATAAGGTCGACACCAAATGTGAATCAGGTCGACACTAGTCGAAGTTCCAGTAAGCCTTGTGAAGAGAAGTGCTGGATAAGGTTGACCCTATTTCCAGATGATGTTGACTCTACCAGTCCATCAGGTCGACATTAATGGGAGGCCAGGTTGACTCTATCAACATAAAAGGTCGACGCTACGAAGTTGTAAGCTTGACACTACTTCACAATCTGTTAGTCAAAATCTCAGTCATTTGGATGAGGTCGACTCTGGTAAGCATGGAGTCGACTCTACTAAAGATTTTATAGTGATCCATGTTAAGTCTCATGGTTATGTGTCGACTCTACAAGCTGGATGCGTCGATTCCATGACACATCTTTCTAAGATGCAGACAATCTGCCAGCACATTAGTGATGGGCACGTGACCCTAGGTCCAACGATTGGGACTTTGGGTACACGTCACATGGTTCCAGAAGATACCTCCTTTTGGCGACAAAAGAATCTCCCAAGTTTTTGGGATTTGGTTGAGGGGTCCACTGTGAAGATTCCGCATATCAGATCAAAAGAGGCAAATTGTCTCCATTAGTTGGGTATCGCGCACAATGGGAACATTACAGAGATCCATGAGTGAAAAAAGTGCAGAGACCAGAAGTTTGAGTTCAGGAAGAGTAGCCAACTTCAGCACAGTGATCGAATCAAGAGAAGGAGTCGCTGGATCGAGCCTTCTTCCAATATGAAGACATGCTGCTGATCAACTAGAGCAGAGGATCGGAACTCATCATAGTTTCAGGGGAAATTGATCCGTGTGCTACAACCATAGGATGGATTCAATGAACTCAAGCTTGAAGAAGTCAAAATCGGAGCTCAATGAGTGTTCTGACCAAATCTAATTCCATAGCTAAGTGTTTGATAATCTCTGAACTTCTTTAGACTCCTGTTCATTTTGTTTCTTCTTAATTTCTTGTAGACATCACTCTGATTGATTGTCTACTTTGTTTGGAGTAGACCAAGGTGATCCTACACTCGCTGTGTCTAGATCTTGAGATTTGGGCCTTGAAGCTGTGAATCAACAAATTGTTTAAGCTGTGCATCAGTTGTTGTGAAGAAGCTGTGAATCGCGGCTGTGTGTGTAACGACCTGAGAACCCGACCCTCGGCCCACGCCGTGGACCCAATTTTCGCGGTCGCCGCCCACGGACCCGGAGACCCGGAAGGGCTATAATATGCATCTAACAGGATTTGTAACGGAAGTAAATGTTAACTGCTAAACTAGAAGCGTACAAGCGGAAATGGAAAAGCGAGTGAGACCGCTGTGTGCCGCTCTAAGTACAGTCCCAACGCACGCACGCTAGTACAAGTAAAAGGCAGGGGAAGAACAAATCCCTTAGGGGTATACCCCGAGGGTGACGTACACTGAAACAGGGAAGCCACTGCTAGCTACGGGGACCACGCCTACCGCCCCGACTCCTCCGCCCGACGCGCGCTCTGCCGCTGTTGGGAAGTCTCACCTGGGAAAAGGAGGGATGAGCTTCACAACAGAAGCTCAGTAGGGACTACCAATCTCCTACTGGCTCTAGCAGGCAAAAGAACATAATATTATATATATATAAAATAAATGACAACAGTTTATAATCTTCTACCTACAAACGGAAGTGCGTAAGCGAAGCTACAACTAGCACGGTACGGAAAGTACACACGGTCGGAAACTCCGTACGACTGCTCGTCGTGACCACCACAAGGCTAGCAAACATAAACGGAGGGAACTCCACCTGGACAAAGAACACTAGCACGGAAACACTACCACTAGTCAAGTCGAGTGCGCCCACCGGCGTCTTACCCTCGACCCAGGTCTAGCCCCCACATCTCGTCAGAGCGAGGTAGGAACCCAAAGCACACAACAATAACCGCCGTAGTCTGGCCGAACTACGGTCCCACACCTGGCCTCTCTAGCGTTTCGGGGCCACAAAGAGCGAGGCAGTGAGAAAAGGACTGGAGGCCTGCACCGGGTAGAACTCCGAATTGTCCTCGGCGACCCAGACCACCCACGAGAGCTCTGCAAGTGACTCACACGCCACTGTCCTAACTACTGTTTTCCCCCTAAGCTCCAGAGTCCGCCTGGTGGCTGCCAACTCAAGCACACTCGAGCCGGAGTACTCGCTCGACTGGCTCCCGAGGATGGGGTCCCAGGCAACGGTAACAACCTCTCACGCGGGACAAGCCCTTAAGTGCCGGCACCGGCGAAAGACTATGTAGACCGCACTAGGAACTAGCACAGGTGCCATGGTATAGCAAAGCGAAGCGAAAATGGTGTCAGGCGAAAATTGTCTCTCGGTCGATAACGCGACAGGGCGGACCGTCGCGACCATGTCGCGACGCCCTAGCGTGTCGCGACCTCAACGCGACACTCAGGAGTGTCGCGACCATGTCGCGACTGGGCGCGGCCATCGCGACATGGTCGCGGCCTCCGAGGCTGCCGCATTTCCAGCCGATCAGGGTTTCCGGAGCCTCTCTCCAGGAACCCTCCCCAAACATGAAATAACATTCACAAGGGGGAAGGGGATCATGCACAACGTGTATGAAAAGCTATAAATCCCACCAAACCACCCACGATCCCTCAAAGCATGGATCTACGCTCGAAGGAAACCTCACTCAACTCGAGCAAGGAGTTCTCACACTGTAAGACCCGACTTCCCGGCTTTCTTTTCGGTGTCCTGGATGACTGGCGTCGCGTCGGGGGTGCCCGACGCGACAGTCATCTGTGTCGTGACGAGGTCTGTCGCGTTCTTGTCGCGCTCTGGGTTGCCGTCGCGTTCTCGTCGCGACCGGTCAACGGGTCGCGACAGTGTTTTGTCGTGTTGCGCTGACCGGTTGTCTGACGCCTGTTAGAGTGGCAGGCGTGTCAGTACGGCCTGTCGGGTTGTCGCGGCGCCCATGGGGGGCACGTTCTGGTCGCGGTCCGTTGACCCGTCACGTTAAGGTTCGTAACGCGACGGGGCGGGCCGTCGCGTTTTGGGTGCTGGGGGCTTAAGGCGCAGGCCGGCTACCCCTTCCCCCTCTCTCTTCTTCTTCCCTTCTCCCTCTCCCTCCGGCGACCTCTTCCTCCCCTTTCTGTGTTTCAGGCGAGGAGGAGGCCGTGCGTGGTGTCTCGCGTCGTGAGCAAGGAGGAGGTATTCATTCCTACGAGAAGGCCCCTACGGGGTTCGGTCTTCGTTTGAGGTAGGGATTTCTTGTGCCCTTCCCAATCCGGGTGTAACGGGAGTCCTCAGGGTTTTGTAGTTAGCTTTACAGCTTTCCCCATGCTCCCCTCCCCGTGGTGGATGTTTGTAT
>JACBKR010001908.1:0-38589 GCA_014218235.1 Colocasia esculenta | reverse complement strand
GAAAAACAGAACATTGGTGGAAATGGCTCGCACTCTTTAGTTGAAGGCCAACTCTCCAAAAGTTTTTGGGCAGAAGCAGTGAACACTTCGTGCTACATTCTAAACAGAGCCATGGTAAGACCTGTGTGATAAAGAAAACCCCCTACCAGTTGTTGAAAGGTAAGAAACCCAACTTGGGTACTTCCGAGTTTTTGGCTCAAAGGTATTTATTCATAACAATGATAAATCTGATTTAGATAAATTTGAAGCCAAAAGTGATCAAGGTGTTTTTCTAGGCTACTCAGAACACTCTAGGGCATATAGGGTGTTTAACAATAAAACACGCACTGTGGAAGAAACTCCACATGTCATTTTTGATGAGACTTATGCCAAATCTAACAGCTTGAATGTTAACAGGACTGGAAAAGAGGATGAAGGAACATCGCTTAAGGATCTACAAGTCAAAGCAAAAGACAAATCTGAAGAAGATTCCAAGACCAAAGGTGGATATCTTCACAGGGACTACAGTGAAGATGATGAAATTGCATTCAGAAAACAAGATGAAACACTTGAAGAGAATCCACCAGAAAGTGAACCTCCTGAAGAACGACACTCACAAGATCAAATTCCTCAAGGACAAGATACTCCGGCCCTTCAACAATCACAAATGTGAGGTACTCCAAAGATCACCCACTTGATGATGTGATAGGTAGTTTAACTGATTCTGTTCAAACGAGGTCTCAAGTAAGAAAAATAATTGAACATGATCTTTTTGCTTTTGTTTCTCAAGTGGAACCCAAAATGTTGAAGAAGCCTTAAAAGACAACTCATGGATTGATGCTATGCATGAGGAACTTGGTCAATTTCAAAGGAATAATGTATGGAGTTTAGTTCCTAAAACCCTGAAATCTCTATCATAGGAACTAGATGGGTGTTTAGGAATAAACTTAATGAAGAAGGAAAAGTGGTCAGAAATAAAGCAAGACTCGTTGCAAAAGGTTATAGTCAAGAGTTTGGTGTAGACTTTGAAGAGTCATTTGCTCCTGTAGCCAGGTTAGAAGCAGTTAGAATTTATTGGCATTGCATGCTCCCATAAGTTCAAACTTATCAAATGGATGTTAAAACTGCTTTCTTAAATGGCTATATCAAAGAAGAAGTCTATGTCTCTCAACCACCAGGTTTTGAAAATTCTGAAATGCCTAACCATGTGTATAAATTGCACAAAGCTCTTTATGGTTTGAAACAGGCACCTCGAGCTTGGTATGATAGACTAAGCAATTTTCTGGTAAGCAAGAACTACTCAAGAGGTAAAGTAGACCAACACTCTTCACTAAGAAGGTTCGCAATCACATAATTGTTGTTCAAGTTTATGTGGACGATATCATATTTGGTTCTACTAACCCTTCACTGTGTGAAGAATTTTCTAAACACATGCACAGTGAATTGAGATGAGTCTAATGGGGGAGCTTCAATTCTTTCTTGGTTTGCAGGTGAAACAACATAAAGATGGATTCTTCATAAATCAAGAAAAGTATGTTAAAGAGCTTCTCAAACGATTTCAGTTTGAGCAAGCTAAACCGGCCTCCACCCCAATGAGCACAAGCATCAAATTAGAAAATGATGAGAAAGGTAAACCGGTAGATGCAAAGCACTTCCGAGGTATGATTGGCTCACTCCTTATCTTACTGCAAGTAGACCGGATATTCAATTTAGTGTTTGCCTTTGTGCTAGATATCAATCTAGTCAAAGGAAAGGAAAGCCATTTAATTGCAGTCAAGAGAATTTTCCGATATCTCTCCGGAACATGCAATTTGGGTTTTTGGTATCCAGCGCGTGGCAGTAGTTTTGATTGATCATACTCTGATGCTGATTATGCTGGATGTAAAATTGATAGAAAAAGCACTAGTGGATATTGCCAATTCCTTGGCGGTTGCATGGTTTCGTGGGCATCCAAGAAAAACAACACTCGGTTGCACTCTCCACTGCAGAGGCAGAATATGTCGCTGCAGGAAGTTGTGCAGCTCAAGTGTTGTGGATCAAAAGTCAGTTAGCTGACTATAATGTTCAAATTGGATGCACACCTATCCTATGTGACAACACAAGTGCTATCAACCTTTCAAAAAACCCTGTCCAACACTCAAGGACTAAACACATAGAAATCCGTCATCATTTCTTGAGAGATGAAGTTGCCAATAAAACCTTGGAACTTATTTTCATTCCCACAGAAAAACAATTGGCTGATATTTTCACCAAACCCTTGTCTGAAGATAGATTCACTCCTTAAGAAGAGAATTGGGTCTGTGTAAAATGCAATGAAACTAACTATCCATATTGGAGTACATGCTCTTTATGTGTGAATGACTATGTGGTATATCAAATGGTGAACTGTGGAAGAACAAGTTCGGCTTGTTTGGAAACTATCATCATGCGTGAGAAATATTCTCCGCCAAGTATCAATAGTCCCATTCATATAAAGGCCCTGTACTTCACATAGGATTTTTGTTTCCTTACATTTTATCATGTTAACTCCATGAAACAATGTTTTTCTGTGACTATGTGCTTGTGTATGACATTCTTGAAATGAACATGTTGCCTTATATCAAATGCTTATGTGAATCCTTACTTGGATGATGTGTCAACACGTGCACACACTATGGGGGAGTGAGTTAAGGATAGATGAGCTTTTCTTGAGAAAACTCTTCATACATCTTCTTGTTGAACTCTCACTTCCTTGAACTTAATGAGCAATCAATCTGAAACCAGAAAAATCCACTCTGTTCATATCTGTCGACAGACACATTCCATCTGTCGACAGATACAATCAGTCTTGTTCTGGCAGAAGAAACTTCAATTCTGTGTGCATCTGTCGACAGACAGACTTCTTCTGTCGACAGATACACCCATTCTTCTTTATTCTTCAACTCCTTCTTCATATGTTTCAAGAAAGTGTTCCTTACTTGATTTAAAGGTAAACCTTGTCTGTTTGTGTGCAATATAACCCTTCATATCCACTTCATATCAAAGTCATGAACCAAGTCTAAATGTGTTTGATGCATGACCTGATTAAGGTCTATTAGATCATTTTGAACACAATGAGCAAACCAAATGTTTTTAAACATCTCCTTTGAATAACTCCCTTGTCGTTGAGCATGAATCTAAAATGATTTGAAAAATCAGAAAGCTCTTGAATTTAATGTTCTACTTACAACTTGCCTAAAGAAATCTCATGTACTTGACAAAAATAATAATAATAAAAAAAAAGGGAGAAAAGCTACCTATTTCTTCGGTTCAATCAAAATTATATCTCTTTATGGGATGGAGGTAGAGCAATGATGAAAATGACTGAGTAACCGGGGACATGGGCATCACAAATGTCAGTCTTCGCGTCAAAAGGTTGTTCATTATCTCTATACAATGGCCTGATGGACACTCACATTGAGTAACTGGGGGTATTGGCATCACAAATGTCT
This sequence comes from Colocasia esculenta, assembly GCA_014218235.1. Classification (NCBI taxonomy): domain Eukaryota; kingdom Viridiplantae; phylum Streptophyta; class Magnoliopsida; order Alismatales; family Araceae; genus Colocasia; species Colocasia esculenta. Next base: position 35,140 of record JACBKR010001908.1, on the reverse strand, counting down.
ACCTTCACATGAAAAGGTGAAAGTATTCCTCATGCCACTCTTTTCCATCTTCGTTGCCTAAACCTTCTAAAATCACACCTGAAATAGAGTGAAGCCTCCGAAATTTTTCTGTCAAGTCCAATGTGTTTTTCGGTAAGACGTTCTTGTGGCCATTTAATTCAATTGTCATCTGACTATCATCTCTATTTAAATGCATGTTTTTCTTCAACGGCCTAATCAAAAGAGTTGTTTAATTTTCACTGGCTTTTGTGAAATGTGTTCCTCATGATCTAATCAAAGAACTTATCGTTTCTAATTCAAAATCATTTTAGATTTGTGTCATGTCTTCATCTTAATGGATATGAATTTTTGTCTTGCACATACACCCATTTTGCCTTAAACCAACAAATGAACACTTGTCCCTTTGAAAAATTTTGATAAAAATCCAGTTTTCACCAAAAAGGAGCTATCTGTCGACAGATAGACTTGCATCTGTCGACAGACGACGGCCCAGATCCGTTTTTTCAGAAAACCCTCGCGCCGGTTCACCTCCTTTTTGTGGGGCCTTCCTTTTAAACCTTCCCAATCCATTCTAAGGCCGCCCACGACCCTTTCACACCCTTCTCTCTGTTCCCTCCTCCTTCTCTCCAAACCCCCTATCTTTCCCCCTCCAGGGCTCCGTCTCCGACGATCTTGTCCTCGTCTAGGATCCCTCCTCTCGATCCTTCCTCCTGTGATGGCACCCAAGTCGAAGCTTCCGCTCGCCGTCGTCGCGCTCCGACGGACGCCGGAGAAAGCTCCAGGGCTCCTTCGAACGCAACGCCGAAGCAAGCATCGTGAGGATCGGTTGCCGGAACTCATCGTTCCCCAAGGTCTCCATCTTATCCGACCCACCGGCACCTTCAAGAAGATGTCCAATCCCGGTATGTGGACTTCGAGTCCCTAGCACCGATGTTCCCCTCTCTTCTACCCTTCTTGACACTCAAGGGTGGACATCCTTCTTGTACTCCCACCTCCAGTACTCTCCCACTGCCGTCTCTGAGTTCTACAACAATCTAGGGCTTTCCGATCAGGGAGATCTCTACTCTTCGGTGAAAGGCATTCGTTTTCGCCTCACCGCCAATCTTCTCTCCACAGCCCTTGAAATTCCGAACTCAGGAGTTGAAATCTTCAACTACAATCCTCTGCTTCTGAGTATTATGAGCTTTTGACATTGGAAACCTATGATGCTACCAAGGAGATTGCTCGTCTCAACGCCAACTCCTTTCCTCCCTTGATCCGGATGATCCATCACATCTTCACTACCTTGATCGTCCCGAAGGATGGAAGTCGAGAGTTAGTCACCGAGGTCCACAAATCCTTGTTCATCTTTTCCTCAAGTGTGACGAAATCAACCTACCAGAACTCATGATAAGCCTCATCCGTCGGTGTTCTCTAACACCAAAAGATCAATGCCATATGCTTGCCCCATTATTCTCTTCTTATTTTCTTGGAATTCCTATCCCTCCAAGTGAGCTCATCTCACTAAAATCCCGAAGTGCCTTTGACCTCACTGCCGCCAACCGCATGGGCTACAAGATAGTAGACGGCGTCGTCACAAGGACTCTCAAGGGAAAGGAACCACAAGAAGCTGACATGTCAACCGGTGAAGAAGACAATGACGATGATGAAGCAAATGACGGCACTGATGAAGACTCTCAGGATGAGCAAATGCCTGACCAAGCTCCAGAGGTTGATGGTGTACCTGTGCCTCCACAACAATCCATTCGTGATTACTTGGCACAAATCCATCAAGAAATGACCTCAGGATTTGCTCACATGACGTCAAGATTTGATCAAGTGGACGCTCGCCTCAACACTCTAGATGACCGGCTTGACCACCTCTACTCCGAGAGATGGATCCCGTCACCCTCTTCTGCTGGACATGACAATGAATAGAGGGTCTCAGGGTCATTAGAGGTCTTAAGAGTCCTAGCTGGGAATTAGTCTCACTTGTCTTGTCTTGTCTTCTTTTGCTTGTTCATGATATTCCCCTTCTTTTGATCTTTATCGAGTCATGTAATGTTGTCAATGTACTGTGTAACTTCAATGATCAATCAATGCAAAACAGTTCTTGTTATATTTGACTCCAAATGTGCTTAACTTGACTTCTTGTATGAATGTGCATAACTTCACTTTTGTATGTTGTCAAAAGGGGGAGAACATCAATATATGCATCAATTGAATTTTGTCATCATCAAAAAGGGGGAGATTGTTGGGTTTTCATATATCATGTTTTTGATGATCACATTAACATCCTTGAACATTGATTTAATGCAAAATTGATGTGCTAACTAACATGAAAAATACATGAAAGTGATTGAGTTAAACATTGCCAAATCATACAATGTATATCACTAACAATGTGTTTGCATGTAGGTGCACAAGCATGAATGAAAGATGAAGCATTGAAGAGGCATTGAAGAGTTGAGCAAAAGGCACAAAAATATGTCAAAGGGCATCTGTCGACAGATGCATTGTACCTGTCGACAGATTCATACAGTCTCCCCAGACAGAACTCAGGTTTGCATGTCTGAGTGTATCTGTCGACAGATGCATTGTACCTGTCGACAGATTCATACAGTCAACCCAGGACAGAACTCTGTGTTCTATCCCTGAGTCTGTCTGTCGACAGATGCAAGTGCACCTGTCGACAGCCGACGGAAACTTCAGAATTTGGGTTTCCAAATCCGGCCCACTTGGGTGTTTCCTTCCTCCACGACCCCCACCTTTACCTAACACTATATAAGCATCCTTTTGGTGCCAATTTCGCAGAGAGCAGCCTCCCATCCAAGAGCCTCCAAGGGACCAAGAAGAAAAAGTCCCAAATTGCTGCTCTGCTTCAACCTTCCGCCCAGATCATCGTGGAATCACCATCTATGCGGAGCTGAAGCCGGATCGTCATCAATTCAACCTTCTACATCGATCAATCTACATCCAATCGAAGTTTGAAGAGCGTTTGGACGATCCACGAGAAGAATTCCAACCGGATTTGTTCCCTAATTCCTAATTCTTCTCCATTCATAATTTCCATTCCATCGTGTGTGTGTGGTGGTTTTCAGCATCCTTGTGCTTGATTCACGTATTTGTGGTTGTTCTGATCGTGTTTCATCAGACAACGTGTGTGTGTTGAGTTGTTGTGTTGAACTTGCTCATAAGCAGTCGTTTCTGCGTGTGTGTGTGGACGGTGGACGTAGGATACACGAGTTGTGTACTCCGAACCACCTTAAATCATCGTGTCTTGTGTTTGTTCACGTTTTGCGATAGATGATTGGTAGGCACGGTGTTCATACGCACGTTTGATTCCCTGTTCTCTTTTAAATCAACTCAAGCGGTCTCATATTAATCGAATCCTAATCAAGTATCTTGAGATTGCGTGTAGCATCGAAAAGGAACCCATCATAGTTTAAATTGCCGTAATCTATTCAACATCCCACCCCCCCCCCCCCCCCCCCTCACCCCCCCACACCCCCCCCCCCCCCCCCCCCCCCCCCCCTTCTAGAGGACCGTATTGTGTATTCCGCATAACCTTCAGAAGGAAGGCAAAAGACTAAACTTCAAACCTAACACTACAACTTTAAACATAGCAATAGGACGCTAGGGTACTCATGACATCACTCTAGGTCGTTCCCGTCCTCTTGAGTGTATAGTTCATCCTCGGTCTTACATGAGAACACAACGACAAATAACGCAGGGGTGAGCGATAACGCCCAGTAGGACTTAAATCTCAATAGTCAAGCAGGCTTTAAATAGTTAATGCATTAAAGGTAGAGTAACTAATGATAGAGCGAGAGAGTTAGGTAAAAGATAGCAAGATAGCACATGAACGGAAGAGTACAACTTTCCAAATATAGACTTCTCAAAAATAGCACAGGTGTCGGGAATAGCACAACAATAGCAGGATGGCCATAGCACAAAGCACAAGTATAGTAATAGCACAACGAGTATAGTATAGCACTTTGTTGTCAATGGACAACGAGAGAAATAGCACTTTTTTATTGTCATTTAGATAGTCGAGATAGATAGCACTGAGTGTAATGCCAAACACTCTGATCATTAAACTCCCATGGGCTAGCACTTTCGGACGCACATCCCAGGACCAGATCGGGCCCTTTATATTTTGCCAAGCATTGGTATATTGTTATCTTTTAGACAATCAGTCAATGGCCAATAAGAGGACCAAGAATAGATAAGCGCACTATATGAATAGACGAGATAGTAGAGTGAACATGAATAGATGAGCGAATATAGTGTAGATGAGAGCTAGTAGACATTGTACGTAACACGTCGAGTAAACATGCGATAATAATAGTTCACAACACGCGCACTTGATGTTGGCAGTCAGGTGGAACTCACGACTCTACCACTGGCCATGTTAAGCACAGGTCCAGAGGTCCAACGTGATTCAAGACAGAGTGAATTTCTAATAGCCGTTAGGATCATATAGATCCCTAAAGGGTATCATAGGTGTTAGGGTACAACCGGCTCGTCGACTATGTGGGAATCCATGGACAGAGGAGACTTACGGAGGCCTTGAACAAAGACTCACTCCGCCACAGAAGGAGTACCCATCGGAGAGTTCGTCCAACTCAAGAAAGTGTGTATATAGAAACAAGTGCTCGACGTTCTAGAGGAGTTCTAGAACAGTGGAGCGTTGAGATTGATGTTCCAAAACATCGCAAGAGTCGTAAACAAATTCTTCAAAAATTACCCAATATGTTAGGTATCATATTCATGCCAATTTAGCCATAATTGGATGGTTTCAAAGTGTGTGCGACGTGTAATAGAAATCATGGAATATGATAGGTCGTGTGGTTAACTTGAATTTCTTAGAATATTTTCAATAATTTAACATTTCATCTTTTCTGTGTGCAAGACAATTAGCATGGTATGGGGATTATGGTGGAACAACAAGACTTGCAAAGACTGGTTTTTGTGACAAAAACTAAGATCGTGACGCAGCCCAGTAAGGTCGTGACGGGCATAAGACAGAACGCAACAGGTGCAGTACAGATCGCGATCAGTCGGGCAAGAAAGCGCTTGGGGTCGCGACAGGGGCTTGAAAGGAACGCGACGTGTCCGGAAGCAAATCGCGACGACAAGACGGTTGCGACCTGATTGCGACAGAGGTAATGTCACAACGGCGTTGTGATCGCGGCCTATCGGGCTGTCGTGTTCACAGGGTCGTGCCAGAGTCCGACAGGAAAAGTACAGTGCATTGGATTACGGAACAACCCTTCCAGGTTTTGACATAGGGTTGTTCTAAAATTAAGAGCAAATTTTACAGTACATGAAAAATTGTGAAAATATTTTAAACAGATCCGGACATATATGGGTTACTTCCAGTAAATAGGAATTGAAAAGCAAACCAGGTTTCGACATGCTTTGGTCATGGTATTTATGAAGTACTTAGAACAGTACACAGATGAGATCAATGAATTGATTCGCATGATAGGATGGATGGAATAGGCTTTCACGGGCAAAAGAAACCTAACATCCATCAGTTCTTACAGTAAAAATCTCATGGCATGAAACGAGTATGCATGAAGATATGAATTTGTAAAGAGGTTCGGGGTCATGGAGTTCACAAAACTTGAAAATTGAGAACTAAAGATTTGCTCGATGGAAAAATATGAAACCAAAGGGCTTTTGTTCCTGATGATGAGACATCCTACAGAAAATGCTTCATGGTTTATGCTCGTGAGAATGCCCACCTTGATTGTTTTCCTCTTCGAGGGTTAAGAACTTGAAGAACTCGAGGAAGAACTTGAGAGATCCCTCTTCTCCATGAATTCTCCTCCTCTTGGCCTCTCCTCCTTGTCCAGGAACCTCTTGGCACGAGCTAGGGCTGGCCATGAGGGTTTAAGAGAAGTATTAAGCTTCTCCCATTCCCTTCCTATGTAAGTCTAAGTCCTATTAATTTCCGAATTTCCTATTTTTCATCTCCCTTTTTAAGCAAGAGATCTCCTATTTGGGGTTGGGAGAGAGAGGATTTCGTGGCCAATCATTAGAGTAGGTTTAGGAATCCAATTCTAACTCAAACGATCTATTTAATGTATTAAATATGTCTTTTCTATTTTAGTATATTTAGTTACGAATTTTGGGTATTTCTCTATTATTCCCCTTTTTAAAATCTCTATTTTAGCCACTAATTCTAATGGGTCCATTTAATAAAGCCCATTACTTATTTCATTTGATGGATTTTATTTAATTATTTTTTTCTTTGAATTTCTAATTGTTTTTATTTTATTATTATTAAACTTTTATTATATATATTTTTGAAAAATCCAGGTTGCTACATTCTATCTGATGTTCCTTCCGTTTCCCATGTGGCTTCTTCCATTCTGTGGTTATTCCATAAGACTTTAACCACGTGGATGGGACGGTTCCTGAGCTGTTGTACCTTCTGTTCTAGTATCGTGACTGGCTTCTTCGTATGTCACATCCTTGTTCAGCACCAACTCTCGTGGGAAATGATGTGGGTAGGGTCATAGACATACTTCATGAGCATGGAGACATGGAACACATTGTGTACACATGCCAGATCTGGTGGCAATGCCAGCGGTATGCGACCACCTCACCAATCCTTTCAAGTACTTCGAAAGGACCAATGAATCTAGGACTGAGCTTTCCTTTCACGCCAAATCTTTGGATGCCATGAGTAGGTGACACCTTAAAGAACACATGATCACCGACTTGAAATTCTAAGTCTCGCCTTCTTTTATCGGCATAGCTCTTTTGTCTAGACTGAGCAGTCTTAAGCCTGTCTCTAATCACTTGTACCTTTTGTGGTACGTTGCACCATGTCTGGGCCAAGCCCTGCTGTTCTTCAACGTAATCCTAGCATGCGGAGATCTACAATTCCTTCTGTAGAGTGCTTCGAACGGTGCCATCTTGATGCTCGCCTGGTAACTGTTGTTATAGGCGAACTCGATATAAGATAGGTGTTCGTTCCAATATCCTTGGAAGTATATAGTGCAAGCTCTCACATGTCTTCGACTATTTGGTTGGTTCTTTCAGTTTGCCCATCAGTTTGTGGATGGAATGCGGTACTAAGTTGAGTTTAGTATCTAGTGAACCTTGCAGTCCTTTTCAAAATGAAATGTAAATCTGGATCTCGATCCGAGATAATAGATGATGGAACTCCATGCAGTCTTACTATCACCTTGACATATAAGGCAGCCAGTACCTCCACCGACCACTTACTCTTTATAGGCAGAAAATGGGTGGATTTGGTTAGGCCTACGACTATGACCCATATGGAGTCGAGTCCACCACGACTCTTGGGTAAACCCATGATGAAGTCCATGCCAATGCTTTCCCATTTCCATTCCAGAATATCTAGCATCTGAGTACACCAGCGGGCACAGTGCTCTGCTTTTACTGTTGGCAAGTAAGGCAGTGTGCGGCATGTTCAGCTACCTCCTCTTCATTGTTCAGCCACCAAATGTTCTTTTCATGTCTTGATATATTTTGGTACCTCCGGATGAATAGTGTACTTGTCTTGTGAGTTTCATCCATTAGCTTCCTCTTCAGTTCTTCATTGTCGAGGACGCATGTCCTCCCTTGGAACACCAGTCTTCCATCCTCAGTCATAGCAAAGTCTGATCTTTCAGCTAAGGTTTCCTTGACGTGAACTAAGAATGGATCATCCTCTTGTTGAGCTTTGTTCTCCTCTAGTAGATCAGATTGAATCTTGATATCGGAAACCAAGACTCGATCATCCCTATGTTCAATAGTTAGGTCTAACCTTGTGAATTGTTCCAGTAGTTGCATCTCGCCAAGGACTAGACTGAAACAGATGCCATCGGCTTTTACTAAGAGCATCAGCCACGGCGTTTCCCTTCCTGGATGGTATTGATGTTGAAGTCGAAATCTTTTAGGTATTCAACCATATTCTCTATCTCATGTTGAGTTCCTTCTAGGAGAATAAGTACTTCAGGCTTTTATGATCTGAGTAGATAGTGAACTTCTCCCCGTAGAGGTAATGTCTCCAGATCATCAAGGCGAAGACCACCAACCAACTCAAGATCATGTACGGGTAGTTGACCTCATGAGTCTTCAGTTGTCAAGAAGAGTAGGCGATGACTTTTTCCTTTTGCATCAGTACACACCCTAGCCCAATCCCTGAGGCGTCGTGTAGACAGAGAAACCTTCTCCCTCTATTGGCAAAGCGAGAACAGGTGTGGAGGTCATGCAATCTTTAAGAGTTGAAAACTTTTCTCACACTCTTTACTCCAGGAGTATGGATTCTCCTTTCGTGTCAGTCGTGTGAGAGGAACGCGATATTGGAGAAGTCCTGATAACCGCCTATAGTAGCCGCCAGTCCCAGAAAGTTTCTATCTCGGTGGCGTTAGTTGGTCTCTCCCAATTAAGTATAGCTTCAACTTTGGAGGGATCAACGAAGATGTCGTCCATTGAGAAAACATGGCCCAGAAGGACACTTCTTCGAGCCAGAATTCACACTTGCTAAGCTTTGCGTACAGTCTATTGTCTCGCAAGACTTGCAGTGCTAACTTTAGATGTTCTTCATGCTCTTCTTTGGTCTTGAATATATGAGGATATCATCGATCAAGACGGCCACGAACTTGTCAAGGTATGGCCGATATATGTATTCATAAGTTGCATAAAGGCTGCAGGAGCATTGGTTAGACCAAAGGCATAACGACGAATTCATAATGTCCATACCTGCTCCTAAAAGTTTTTTTGAAGATATCGTCATCTTGATCCTCATTTAATGATAGCCAGATCGAAGATCGATCTTGGAGAAATATTGAGCTCTAGATATTTGGTCGAATAGTTCATCGACCCTAGGCAATGGGTATTTGTTCTTGATGGTGAGCTGATTGAGTTGACGATAGTCGATCATAGCCTCATCGATCCATCTTTCTTCTTAACGATAGTATAGGTGCTCCCCATGACGAAGTACTTGGTCTAATAAACCCCTTCTCTAATAGCTCCATCAGCTGTGTCTTCAGTTCTTTGAGCTCGGTAGGTGACATTCAGTACGATTGACGTGATACCGGGGTAGCTCCAGGGATCAACTCTATGACGAAGTTGACATCACGTTTTGGGGGATCCCTCGCAAATCTTTATGAAACACATCGGGGTAATCCTGGACATGTGGATGTCTTCTATCTTAGAACCCTTCTTTCAACAACTATGGCTTCTAGGAAATCAATACACCCTTTCCTTATCATGTTATGGGCTTTTATGGCGGAGATTAGAGACATCTGTCAGATTAGAGACATCTGTCTCTTATGTCTAAACCCCAGAGAATGCCAATTTAGAAAGTCACTAAAGGTAACCTTCCCTTTCTTACAGTCGACACTTGCCCCATATGTGGACAACCAGTCGCCTCCCAATTACATCATAGCCTTCCATGGCATACACACCAGGTCGGCTTTAAGTTATGGTCTCTGATCATTACTTCGGCAGAGGGAAAGTATTTGTTCAGTTTCTCCTTCTCTCCTAGTGGCGTTGTGACAGAGAACTTACAACCCATAGATATAGGTTTTGTAGTCAGGGTATCAGCAAGTGTTGAGATATAAATGAATGGGTTGCTCCAGTATCAAATAAGACAAATGCTGATAAGGAGAAAACTTGTAGGGTACCTTCTACCATGCCACCGTCCGCAGCGGGTTCCTCATCATGCAGGGCTTGCAGTCTTCCCTATTTCTTTGGCGTATTAAGGTGCCTTTCATTCTCTTTCAGTAGCGGGCACTCGGGGATGCGGTGCTCGCGACTTCCGTAGTGCAGACATGCGTCGACTTTCCTCCAGCATTCGTCAGCAGTGTGACCTGGCTTGTCACAATGCTTGCAGTTGCTGTTGGCTGGAGTGTTGGGTACGAAGACCTTCGTTTTCCTTTCTTGATGGATCCCTTCGTGATGTTGAAGGGACACTTCTTGCCATTGGTAGGCTTAGAAGATGACTGTCCTGAGGTCATTTCCTTTTTCACGAACTTCCCCTTGATACGATCGGTGAAGTCCGTAGCATCTTCCCAGCAGCTGAGCTTTCTTTACCATCTCGGCATAGGTCAGGATGTCGAGAGGTGCCAGTTGAGTAATGTATTGAGGCTTAAGGCCGTTGAGGAAGCGCTTTGCCTTCATTCTCTCTGTGTTCACTAGGTGTTCAGCATATCGTGCCAGTCTTGAAAACTGGGCTTCATACTCGGCCACAGTCGAGCTTCTTTGTTTCAGAGCAGCGAATTCCGTAGCCTTCCTTTCTTGGACATGCTCTGAGAAGTATTTGGAATTAAAAGCTTCTTTGAACTCGGTCTAGGTGAACTAACCATTAGCTCTGGTTGCTTCAAGAGACTCCCACCAAGTGCGAGCATCCTTTCAAGTTGGAATGTGGCTAGCAGCAGCTTATCCCCCGCTGTACATTGCATGACGCGAAAAATTCTTTTCGTCTCTTTGAGCCAGTGCTCAACTTCATCTGGATCTGTGGATCCACTGAACCTAGGTGGGTTTAGACTCCTGAAGTTGCGATGCAGGTCGCCTGCACCACGATTGCCACCACCTTGGGTAGCTTGCACAATGGCGTGCGTCAGTTCCGGGATGGTTTCTTGCATGCCCCTCATTTGAGCACGTTCAACAGTCATCTTTGTTGCTTATTTCCTACAAAAATAACTTATTGTCATGATATTGATGTGGAATTTAATTCGTGCATGTGTGGGTTCATTTTATCTAGTTACCCTTGGCTCTAACCACAACTCACATAGGTAAGATATTGACTCTAGTCGTGGCAGGTTAACCTAGATCATCCTATACTTAAGAATAACCTAGGCTCTGATACCACAAAACTGTCATGCCCGATGCGGAGTATCGGAACGCGAGGCCGTTGCAAGTAAACGGGTATAGAGCGAATACTAGACATCAAACCATTGTACAATGGATAATACTAAAGATAATCATTCTCATTAATAACTTTCAAATGTCTAGTTGAAACCACTAATATCAGAGTCATTCTATAGGGCCCAATTACATTGAAATAAAAGTAAAAGATTGACTAAGACTCTAACAAACTACTAGGACACTAGGGTACTCGTGATGTCACTCCTGGTCATTCCCGTCCTCTTAAGTGTATAGTTCATCCTCGGTCTCACCTGAGAACACAACGACAAATAACATAGGGTGAGCGATAACGCCCAGTAGGTCTTAAATCTCAATAGTCAAGTAGGCTTTAAATGATGAATGAATTAAAGACATAGTAACTAATGATAGAGCGAGAGAGTCAAGTATAAGATAGCAGATAGCACGTGAACGAAGTAGCACAACTTTCCAATATAGCAAGAGTGTCGAGTATAGCACAAAATAGCAAGATGGCCATAGCATATAGCACAAAGTATAGCAATAGCACAATGGTATATAAAGCACTTTTGTCAACGAGAACATAGCACTTTGATTGTCATTTAGATAGTCGAGATAGATAGCACTCGAGTGTAATGCCAGACACTCTGATCATTTAACTCCCATGGGCACTAGCACTTTCGGGCGCCACATCCAGGACCAGATCGGGCACTTTATATATTGCCAGACATTGGTTATATTGGTTTATCTTTAGACAATCAGTTAATGGCCAATATAGAGTACAAGAAATAGATGAGGTCACTAGATGAATAGACGAGATAGTAGAGTGAACGTGAAAAGATTAGCGCGTAGAGCATAGATGAGAACTAGTGTACATTGCACATAACACGTCGAGTAAGTAGGTGATAGTAACAGTTGCACACACGCGCACGTGGTGTTGGCAGTTAGGTGGAACTCACTACCTTTCTGTAAGGCCTTGATTTTTCATCTTTGGTGATTTCTTATGTATTATAAATGTATGCCATCGATGTATAAACTTTATTGTGCATAGTACTTACTTGTTTACATTGCGTGAATAAGTATTATTTAATGTGTGCATTGTAGATATTATTACATACATATATATAATCTATATATTATATATATTATATGTGTGTGTGGTGGTGTACATAGAATTTCTGCAGTTTTATGTTCTGTTTCTGGCGGCTAGTTCGCGTCAACATCAGTTGACGTTGACCATAAATCATGGCCACATGGATGGACGCCTACTCAGAATTGACGGCTATTGATGTTGACGTTACCTCCCAGATTTGCTGCGATTTCAGATCCGGAAATGCCTCTAGAAATGTTGCCCTTGTTTAGGAAACCGTTCCCCAATGGTAACCAACCTTACCCAATTTCGTCTCCGACCCTAGCTCTATAAAACACCCCATTCTCCGGCCAGATCTAACCCTTTGGCTCTTGAGTCAAAACCCTAGTTCTCTGTGTGAAACCCCAATCTTTAAGCTCTGAAATCCGGCAATTGGAGGCTTCATCCGGTGTTCTACAATGACTGGAGGAGAGTCTAAACATTGGAGAAGACTTCTACGACACCTATTTGCGCTCTGCATCAACCAAACTCGGATCGAGGGAGTTTTGAAGGCTCTTTGGCTCGGGTCGAGGAGGGCTTCTCCAGCTTAAATCGTTGCTTGTGGATTTTCTAAGAGGCAAGTAACCCTTTCACATCACTCCTACATACGTCTAGTAGGTCCTAGTATTTTTCTGGAATTTTATTCGTGTCCTGGAACCCCAATTTCACCATGTTTCTTGCGTTCAGTCTTTTTGCACAGACAGGAACTTAACGGCAGGATCCTTACCGTTAAGATCTTGAGTTGGCGGCAACCTTTGTTGCCGTAACCTGATAAACGGCCACAAGCATGCCGTCAAGTTCGCCAAACTGCAACAGTGTGCATGTCTGACCATATGACCTATTTTTTCGGATTCTGCATATGAGGATATAATGTAAAAGTGATACTATATAATACCATTATTGGATCATTCTGTGCAAATTTTATGATTTTTTGTGGAATACCCTATTTATCTGAAATTTCTGAATTGAATGTTACACGGTTTTTAATCTTGTAAATTTCGTTTGTGCAATCTGTGTGGAATCCAAGTGTCATAAAATTTTTGTGAAATTTTTATGGGTTTCAGTGCATGTTGTAGAAATTTGGGAATTTATGATATCTGTATAAATTATCACATTTTCTGAGTGGTAAATAGTGAGCAGGTTTTATTAATACGAAGATCAGATAAATAGTGTGGAAATAGTTAAATTCCTAGAAGTTGACATATGTTTAGGACTGTCAGTATCCAGTGTAGAATGAGTTGGGGTCTGAACAATGAAAATCCATGCTAGTTTGACTATGTTTACCTTGTATAATACCATGTTGGAATTTCATAAATTGTGGGTAATTCAGAAAATTGCAAAATTTGGTATGCATGATGGGTAACCTATAAGAAATTAGTGGCTAAATTTTCATACTGAATGATGACTGTTACAACATATGTTGGTTTTATGTGAGCGTTGATCAATTAATACATGTTAATGAGGTGTTAATGAAATCTACTAAATTCAGCATGATTAGACTTGTTTCGAATCTGTTAGATATTAAGAACAGTAGTACCATGCTAGTTAATACTGAAGTATGTTAATGTGTGAGCATGAAAAGGATGTGTTAAAATTGTGCATTAAGTGTGTGTTAAAAGATTAGAGAAAATGTGTAAATGTGGCAATGAGTGACACTGCTACCTTAGAGGGCTGTGGAACTGTACCATAGTAAAGTCCCTAAGGAAAGGTTCATATGTGTGTGATATCCATGGGCATTGGGATGAAATCCTGGAGGCAGACAAGTACCGCTGGTTAGGGTGGAGAGTGTTTCTTCTTCCGGTTCTGCGCAGTAACTAAGATTTATCACTGAAATGTCTAGGTGATAGATATGTGTGTGATGTGTTAGTGTGTGCCCTTCTAGAGGTGGTTTGGACTATGTGTCATGGCATATAATTAGAATATGTGAGCATATGTGTGAGATGTGAACATGTGAACTAGATAAGTAAATTGTGTAAATGATTTGGTGATAATATGAATCAATGGTATAACATGTAAAATGATAATTCCTTATATGAATGTGATATGTCCATGTCAAAACAGCAATCTATTCATGTTGTAAATGTTTTAACCATGTGAAAATAATCATTGAATCCATGCTAGGAATGTGTTTGTAATATGTGTAAACCTCAGGTTTAAAATGGTTATTATTTTAGCATGTGAATGTAGTTAAATGAGATTTAGTTTAGTATATTGTAAAGTAGTTTTAAGTCATTGAAAAATGTGTATAATTACTTCATGTGTAGCATGTGTAAAATCATGTTTTAGGTTTTGAAACATTACCAAATCCATGCTTTATATGATAATGGTGTAGCATGAGAACGTGAAAAGTCAGTGATGTATGTATGTTTAGTGTGGTTGGAGTTACTTGTTGAGTTCTTTTGGACTCATTCTTGCTTCGACGTACAGGTGCAGAGATTTCTACTTCTTCCGAGGAGATCGTTAGGAGCGACTCAGAGCGGGAGTAGGAGACTTTTGTCTTGGATTCAACATTGTATTTTTTCTTCTTTCATAGTATGTATAAAATTTCTACGTAGTCTTATGTGGACAATGTAATAATTTAAATTCTCAGTTATGAAGTATCACTTTTCCTTTTCTATATAGACTGTGTATAAATGATGATGATGGAATAAGAGTACTTTCTAGTTATTTCATTTCCGCTGTCATGTGCTATATTTGTGTATGTTTCAGCCTAATTGTACAATTGTTGGGTAAATGTCCCATTGTAGCAGCATTCATTATACCGATGTGGGTTGTTGTAACCGTACCGGTATAAGGAGGGTCGTTACATTTCCACTGGCCATGTTATGCATAGATCCAGAGGTACGACGTGATTCAAGATAAGAGTGAACTTCTAATAGCCATTTGGATCATTTTGATCCCTAAAGGGTATCATAGGTGTTAGGGTACACCGGCTCGTCGACCATGTGAGAATCCATGGACAGAGAACTTACGGAGGCCCTGAACAAAGACTCACTAGTTTGGCAGAAGGAGTATCCGACGGAGAGTTCACCCAAGTCAAGAGAGTGTGTTATGTAAACAAGTGCTCGACGTTCTAGAGGAGTTCTAGAACAGTGGAGCGTCGGTATCGGTGTTCAAAATAACGCGAGAAATTGTACACAAGTATATTTAGAATGAGGCAATTTATGACATAAATTACCATATGATTTGTGTAACTTTCATGCCAATTAGCCATATTTGGATGGTTCAAGGTGTATGTAAGTGTCATGAAATTGTAGATAGAAAAGATCATGTGTATGTATTTTAATCCACCATAAATGTTTAATTTATAACAAGTGTAATTTTCTGTGTGTATGACTGTTAAACAAGAGTACAAGCATTGCGGAGAGTCAGAACATCAAAATTTGGGGTTTTTATACAAAAAGGCCAGAACGCGACGCACCCTTGTAAGGGTCGCGACGGGGTTCGGGGGGATCGCGACGGGGTCTTGTACAGTTGCGACAGGCTTGACTTTTCGGTAGGCAGGTCGCGACAGGGTCATGTGAGGGTCGCGACGGGGTCAACAAACTGGGCAGCAGATCACGACGACCGACCCTGTCGCGATCAGATCGTGACAGGACGCTCTGTCGCGATGCCCCTATGAACACGGCCAATCGGCGGTCGCGTTCAAAGGGTCTGTGCCCGAGTCCGACCGGGAGAGTACAGTGCATTGATTGCGGACCAGACTTTCCAAGTTTTGACACAGGGTTTGTTCTAAATTAAGAACAAATTGTATAGTACATGAAAAATCACGAAACTAGTTTTAAATAGATCCAGACATATATGGGTACTTCCTATAAATCAGAATCTGGAATCAACGAAAGTTTCAGCATGGTTTAATAAAGAGTATCATGACGAACATACGACAATGTACAGTGTGGATCAATGAATTAATTCGCATTCTAGGATGGATGGAAATTAGGGCTTTCAGGGGCAAAAGTAGCCTAACATCTATCAGTTCTTACATTAAAAATCTCATGGCATGAGGACGAGTATATATGAGATATGAATTTAATAAGAGGGTTTGGGGTCATGAAGTTCACAGAACTTTGAAATTTGAGGACTAAAGATTTGCTCGATGGAAAAATACAAAACAAAGGGCTTTTATTTTTTATGGCCAAATATCCTACAAAAAAAATTCATGGTTTGTGCTCGTGAGAATGCCTACCTTGACTCATTTTGTCTTCTAGGGTTAAGAACTTGTAGAACTCGGGGAAGACTTGAGGGTTCCTCCTTCTCCACAAATTCCCCTTTCCTTTGGCTCCTTCCCACATCCAGCAAACCCTTGCATGAGCTAGGGCCGAACATGGGGGTTTTAGAGGAGTATTTAAGCATCTCCCCATTCTATTTTCTATTATGACTCTAATTCCTATTTATTCCGAATTTCCTATTTCCCAATCCTCTTTTCACGCAGAGATCTCCTAATTGGGTTAAGATGGGAGCTATTTTCGTGGGCAACCTATCTGGGTAGGTTTAGGAATCCAAATCTAACTCAAACTTCCTTTTTAATGCATTAAATACCCCTTTTATAATTAAGCATTATTTTAGTTACGATTTAGGGTATTTTTTCCATATTTCGCCTTTTAAAATTCCTATTTTGCCCACAAAATCTATTGGTCAATTTAATAAATCCCATCACTTCTTTTCCTTTAATGGTTTTAGTAAATTCTCTTTCCATTAATTCCTATTTAATTTATTTTCTTTTATTTGATTTTCTAATAAATTTAATTAGTTTTCTTTTTATATTAATAATTTTTATTTTCAAAAAATCAGGTTGCTACACCCATGTGTCCTTCCACAGTGAGGACACTCTTTCTTGCCGCTGGGCCTAATGCCGGGGACCTCGGTGGAGTTGCCTGCTGACTACTCGCTGCCACGGGACGTTGTGGTGACTGTTACGCCGCCTTCTTCCTATCCTGCCGCTGGAAAGGAGGCGCAGATCTCTTCTGTGATGCCTTCTTTTCTTCTAGGTACTGCTCTGTCTCGCTCTCCTACCTACAAGCAGCACTAAGGGCCTCATCTGGGGTACGATGATCAAATACACCAGTCTCGACCTCAGTGATGGCTTAAGGCCCATCAAAAACTTCTTCACTTTCCTGCCTGCGCTCATCGAACAATATGAGGTGCATATTTAGACAATTCAGCAAACTGGCCTCATACTCAAGTACAGTCATGGAGCCCTAGGTAAGAGTAAGAAATTCCTGCTCCATCTTGTCCTGGATATGCTCTGGGATGAACTTGGCCCGAAAGAGCCTCACGAACTCATTCCATGCCACCTCAATAGCACCATCCTTAAACCGGGTACGCAGTAAAGAGGACCACCATATATCATCTCTCTCCTCGCAACAACCATCCATAAGCACCAATCTAGACAAACCTAAACTTAATACAAATACATGCATAAATAACTAACACATACCTATAGCATATAGGTGGCCAAGCTGACCTTGTCCTCCTCGGCACACCTAATGGCACGGAAGATCTTCTCAATCTCCCTCATCCAGCTCTCCGCTAGTAATGGCTGACTGTCCCCCTTAAAAGATGGTGGAGCCATCCTCTTGAATCACTCTATGATGGAAGGACCACCATGGCCATGCTTTTGCGGAACTGGAGCTGGAGCCTGAGCTTGCTACAACAAGCAACACAAAAACACAAAAGCAACATAATAATCATACATTTTAATGAAAGCAGACCACTTTTATCTACTATTCTAACCTGAGCCTCCAGCTGAGCCTGGAGTGCGGCCTGAGTATGCGCCTGTGTCTACATAGCCTACACTAGGCCTTGCATGAACACTCCATAATCCATAGGCGGTGGTGGAGGAAGATGTAGGACCCTACGGTGCTGGGGCATGCTACTCATCCCTCTCCTCTCACCTCTGCTCATCTTCACGGTAGGTACCACCACGCCTACCACGAGAAGCCATGTCCTGTAAAACAAATCAATCACAGTTAGAAACTAAGTTATTTAGCCTTAACCATGTTCTTAACTATCTTTCATTCATTATTAATCATTTCTACACATGTGGACTATTCTATAAAGACTTAGCATATTATGAAGAACATGGTTAATAATGAATGAAATGATGGTTTACTCATATACAATCTCAACCTTGTCACTCTGATACCAATCTCTGTAACGACCCTCCTTATACGTACGATTATACCAATCCACATCGGTATAAAGAATGTCATCACAGTGGGACATTGACCCAATCACTAACGATAGGTTGATATGCACATGATAGTAAAGAGTACAGAGGAAAATTAAGTATTCAATCTTATTCCATCATCCACATCATACCCACAGTCTAAACAGTAATGAAATAAAACTAATGTCCACATTATTACAATTCCCAATACAATTACATTGTCCATGCAAATTACATCATTATTGGAATACATACTTATGAAAAGAAAAGTACAAACAAGGGATCTCCACAACAAAAGCTACTCCTCTGGCTCGGAGTTGCTCCTAACTATCTCCTCGGAAGAAGTGGAGACACCTGCACCTGTACGGCGAAGCAAGTATGAGTCTAAATAGACCCGCAAGCAATCCATGAACACAACTAACACACTACATGCACATGCTATCTTCTAATGGAAATAATATACATGGGACATGCTTTATATAAACTAAAACTACCATTCATGGAATCTATAGCAAATAGAAAACATGGCACATGCTACCAATTTAGAACATAGAACGCATGCCAATTTTCTAAACAATTAAGGATAAACATAGTACATGCTTTATATCACTTTAACAATTAAGTATAAAACTTATAACATGATTTCTGCAGCTTTTGTTCATCATGTTTTAAGGAATTAAATTTCATTCAAACCATCTTGCACTTTACATGATTTAAGCATGAACAATACATAAGTAAGCAACATACCTAATATGAATTCTATTCACTTTTAATGTATTTACAACAATTGTACACCCATTTTACTTGTTGTTTAGACATGGATTTAGCACATTCACATAAGATTCACTAATTCACATGATGATACATTCACTTAATATTTCACAATTCCATATTTCACATTTCACATGATCACATACACATTTTCACATTTTTCACTTAGTTGCTGTGACACATAGTCCAAGCCACCACTAGAAGGCACACATATTCACATTCACATACCTATCACCTAGGCAACACAGTGATAGATCTCGGTTAACTGTGCAGAACCGGGAGAAGCATTCTCCACCTAACCGTGGTACTTGTCCACCTCCAAGATTTCATCCAAATTGTCCATAGGATATCACACACATTGAACCTTCCCATAGAGACTTTACTACGGTACAGTTCCATAGCCCTCTATGGTAGCAGTGTCACTAACGGCACATATTTACACAATTATATTAACACATTGCTTACACACTTCTCATGCACTATTTAATCACAATTGCATTTACTTTTACACAATTACTTAGGTTTCAGTTTACCTGGCATGATGATACTATTCACAGTTTTAATTAGATCATAACATCATCCAATTCATGCTACTAGCCACTGAATTATACATAATCTAATTTAACTGCTCAATATGTTCATTCTCGTAATAAATCATTATAGTACTTATTGTTATCCAAACACTGCGAGATTTTTATCACAGGTTCTAAACACAATATGTTACATGCTCGATTTTTCAATATTTTTGATCTATACACTAATTATAATAATAAAAAAAGTGCATAGGCATCTTTATACCAAATTTCACAAATTTTTCTTAACAGGTCCACAGTAAATCAATCATTCTCAACAGTGCCTACACCTGTATACAGCCATCATATAACCATAGCAAATTTATGAAACCCTAAATCATATCAGATCTATTTATACAAGATTAACATGGGCATTTTATGCTCCCAGTTCAATTATAGAAATTTTACTATTAACACTAATCATAAAATTCGGTGCAACCTCATGATATGACCTACTACTTCTACCTGACTTAACATAAATTCTAAAGTATACACAGACACCATAGATTTAGAAATCATGAATTACTGATCAAAATCACATCTTGAAAACTGGAAGAACTTGGCGGCACATGTGTTGCCGCCAACATGGGTTAACGGCACAAGATGTCGCCGCTGACCCTGGAACTTAACGGCACAATATGTTGCCGTTAGTTCCTGTCTGCAAAACACAGACAGAACGCACAAAACAAAGGTAAATCTGGGTTCCAGGACACGAGATAAATTCTGTTAAAATTCCTAGGACCTAGCTGACATGTGTAGGGTTGATGTAAAAGGACTACTTGCCTCTCAAAAATTGCTAACGAGATTTAATTATCGGAGAAGCTCTCCGCGGCCAAGCAAGAAGCCTCCCAAAACCTCCCAGATCCGGTTTCTGTGTTGAAGCAGGTTGCACACCGGAGTCAGAGAAGCTTCACAGTTGTTCCCAGTTCCTTCCAGTCGTGTAGATCGCCAAGAGAACCTCTTCAGTCGTCGGATCAAAGCCTCCAAAGTTTCAGGTTCGCACAACCGTTCTAGGTTTTGACAAAAAGCCAAAAGGACCTAATCCGGCCAGAGAAGGGTGTTTTATAGCCAAGGGAAGTTGGGTTGTGCAATTAGAAGGACATCCTACCGTTGAACGAGAGTTTCCAAATAGGAGCCAGGAAACGCAACCATTTCTAGATCTGAGATCGCACAAGTTCTGGGAAATAGACGGCCACATTGGTTGCCGCCAACTTGGAGTTGTCGTCCATCGATCTAGACGTCGACTCAACCCTAAATGACCATGCATGTTGACGTTAATTGGCCCTTCGGCCAGAACACAGAAATGCAGAAAACCATGCTTACACTATGTACATACAGCAATGTATAATGTTAACTAAATACTATCTATACAATGTAAATAAATGACATATACGTAACAAACACTATGTACATGTACAAACAATACCAATTAAATATGTACAGAAATAATTACATACATATGCATATACATACATATACATGGCACTATACACAAGGCATTTAAACAATATATGACGAAAATTAAAAGGGCAAAATTCGGGGCCTTACATCTTGTGTGATTGATTCCTCCAAGTTTTTTCACTTGTTTCACACACATCACACTAAGTACTAACAAAGTTATTAGTGTTGTTTATTTGTTAGATAAAATTTTTAAAAGTACAAAGAAGTCCTATTCAACCCCCCCCCCCTCTAGGACAACTAGTGCCATCTCGATCAAACAAGTGGTATCAGAGCAAGGTCTTATCAGAAGAATCAAAAGATTTGAGAAGAGATGGCAGCTGAAGCTCACAACTATGAAGGTCAGTCAGTTACCAGACCACCATTCTTTGATGGTGAGGACTACCAATACTAAAGATGAGAATGGAATACTTCATCAGAGGCACAGACTTTGATCTGTGGCAGGTAATAGAAACAAGGTGATTTCATTATTATTCCTGCTGAAGATACTACTGCAATTACAGTAGCTGATAAGGTTAAATTATCTCTAAACTTTAAAGCTAAAATTATCTATGTTGTGTCTTATCAAAAAGAGAATTCATAGATTATCAACATGTAAATCAGTAAAATAAATGTGGGATAAATTGCAAGGAACATATGAGGGAAGACAAAGTTAAGCAAACTAGAATAGACATTCTTGTTTCACAATATGAACAATTTAAATGCTTCTAACTGAAAATATTACTCAAATGTACAATAGATTTTCAAAATAGTACTTGGTCTAAGCTCTCTAGAAAAACTCTTCTGATGAAGAAATTGTTAGGAAAATACTTAGATCATTAACTCTCTCTTAGACCCCTAAGGTCACTGCTACAGAGGAAGCTCATAATCTAACAAGACTTTCCATTGATAAACTAATTGGTTCACTTATGGCCCATGAAATAAACATGGAAAGATTTTCTGAAAGCACTTCGATAAAGAAATGCCAATGCTTTAAAAAGTTGCAGACTCCTCCTCCTCTGAAGAGTCAAAGGAAAAATCAGATGACAGTGATGATGAAGCCATGTTGCCAAGAAAGCTTCAACGAATTCTGGCAAAGAAAAAGAAATTCAGCTCAAAGAAATACTTCAAAATGGAAAATAAGAAGGAGCCAACTTGCTATGAATGCAATTAGCCTAAACACTACAAGTCAAAATGTCCAAAACTCAAGAAGTAAGAACCAGCTGAAAATTTTGATAAGAAGAAAGGAAAAGAAAGAAGATTCAGAAAATACAAGAAGAAGGCTACGGCCGCAGCCTGGGATAGTGAAGAAGCTACAACTTCAATTCCTTAAGTTCAGTATCAGAAGAAGAGGAACTGTAGCCCTCATGGTAGGACTAGATCAAGTAAACTCTGAATCATCTTTTACTTAATGTTTTGAATCCGACTCTGATAATCTAGAAGATGCATTCAATGAATTGTATGACAAATATAAAACAGTAGTTAAACAAATGAAATTGTCAAGTTAAATCTACTAAATCTAGAATATCCAACACTTCTCTAAAAACTGAAGTAGAAAAGTTAGGACAAAATCTAACTGAAACTAAAAGATCTAATGAACTACTGGGTGAAGATCTAAAAATCAAAACACAAGACTTATGGAACTTCAAGCAAATCTAAAGGAACTACAAGATGAAGAAAAACTAAAAGAAGAAAATATTTATCTAAAACAACTGTAGACAAACTTACCACTTGTAAAACATCATTAGTTGTAAAATTAAAAGGTGCTCGAATAGGCAAAAGAAATATGGAGTGGGTTACATACCTCCATTAAATGAAGAGAAAATCATCTATCATGAAAATATCCAACTCCAAAATTTGTGAATGAAAATGAGATTAAAAATTCCATAAAAGTTAATCAATATGTCTATAAACAAAAATAGAAATCAAACAGACTACACATACAAAGAATACATATTATCTGTGTTGTAGTCATTGTAATAAATTAGGACACATGATCAACACGTGCACAACAGATACACTTGCACTGGATTCCAAAGACTAATCATCCAGGACCCAAGAAAATTGGGTACCAAAAATTAATGCTTAATTTTGTTTGCAGGGTTGCCTAAGAGCATCTAAATGGTATTTGGATAGCGGGTGCTCAAGGCATACAGCAGGTGACAGAAAACTGTTTACAAGCTTTAGAGATGAAATTGGTCAAGTTACATATGGAGATAATGATAATGGAAAGGAAAAGTTCTAAGTTGTGGAACCATAGGATCAAAAGAAAAAGATTTGATTGAAGATGTTATGTATGTAGAAGGTCTAAAGCACAATCTGATTAGCATCAGTCAACTTTGTGACAAGGTCACTTAGTCAAATTTCAGAATGATATGTGTATAATAAAAAGGATGGAAAAATAGTGTTTGAAGCTCAAAGAGTTAAAATCTTTATACTCTACAATTAGCATAATTAAAAGAAGTCAATCTATGTCTTGCAACCACAAGAGTGAGAGAAACTGATCTGTGGCAAGAAGGTTAGAATATGCTAGTACTTCAGTGATCAAGAAACTAATCAAGCATGATCTAGTGGAAGGTCTTCCGAAGCTAAAGCTAAAGAAATCTAGAATCTGTACAGCATGTGCAAAGGAAAGTAGACCAAGACTTCATTTCAGTCCAAAATAATGGTAACAACTTCCAAACTTTGGAACTCATTCATATGGACTTATTTGGACCAATGAGGATAGTCAGTCTTGGAGGAAAGTTTATGGCTATGTGATCATGGATGATTACTCAAGGTACACTTGGGTATCATTTTTAGAAGCCAAGTCAGAAACATTCTCAGTCCTTCTGAAGTTTAGTAAGTTAGTACAGAAGAACCAGAAATTTCAAATAATTAGTATTTGATCTGATCATGGTGGAGAATTCAAGAATGAAGAATTTGTCAGATTCTGTGAAGAAAATGGCATTGAACAGAACTTCTCTACACGAAGAACACCTCAACAGAATGGAGTAGCAGAAAGGAAGAACAGAACACTGCTGGACATGGCCAGGACAATGCCTGCAGAATATAATCTACTAAAGTACTTCTGGGGAGAAGTAGTCAACACAGCCTGCTACATTATCAACCGGTGTATGATCAGACATATCCTCAAGAAGACACCTTATGAACTCTACAAGAAAAGAAGTCAAACATCCGTCATCTCTAACCTTTTAGTTGTAATGTTTCATTTTAAATAATGGTAAAGACAATCTAGCTAATTAGATGCTAAAAGTGATGAAGGTTTTCTGTTAGGATACACTTCAAAACCTAGTTATAAAGTGTTTAATAGAAGAACTCTAACTATAGAACAAACAGTTCATATTTTATTTGATGAAACTAATCCTTCTATTAAGAAAATAGAAGAAGAATATATTGTTGAAGAATTGTGTAGGGATCTGGAACAAGCTTCACTTGAAGAAAAGAAGAAGATAAAGGAGATCCTCCTCTAGAACAACTTCAACAACAAGAAGATACAAAGGAAGGACTACCTAAAGACTGAGGTATCACAAAGATCATCTAAAAGAAAATATAATAGGTGATCTTCAAGACAAGGTAGGGACAAGAGGTATGACCATTCCCTGTGACTTTACTGCTTTTGTTTCTCAAATAGAGACTAGAACAATCAATGATGCACTGGCAAATGAATCTTGGATCCTAGCTATGCAGAGAAACTTAACCAGTTCCAACATAGCTAAGTCTGGACACTTGTTCCCAGACCTTCTGACCATTCAGTTATTGGGACCAGATGGGTCTCTAAAACAAATTGGATGAATCAGGAGTGATCACCAGGAATAAGCTAGATTTGTAGCACAAGGATACTCCAAGAGGAAGGCATTGATTTCGATGAAACATATGCCCCAGTTGCTAGATTAGAGGCAATTAGAATTTTATTAGCTTATGCATGCTCCCTAATATCAACTTATTTCAGATGGATGTCAAGAGTGCATTTCTAAATGGTTTTATAAAAGAAGAAGTCTATGTTGAGCACCACCAGACTTTGAAGATACTAAGTATCCAAATCATGTTTTCTGTTTAAAGAAAGTATTATATGGTCTGAAACAAGCTCCAAGAGCTTGGTATGAAAGACTAAGTGCTTATCTTATATCACATGATTTTTCAAGAGGAAAAGTAGATAGCACACTATTTATTAAGAAATTTTCAGAAGGAATCTTAATTGTTCAAATATATGTTGATGATATTATCTTTAGTTCTACTAATGAATCACTATGCAAACTCTTTGAAAAACTTATGCAAAGTGAATTTGAAATGAGCATGATGGTAAGCTTAATTACTTCCTTGGGTTACAAATGTAGCAACCAAGAGGTACTCACATTTGTCAAATCAATACATTTCAATCTACTATCTAAATATGATTTTGATAAGTGTAAGCCCTTAGGAACACCCTGAGCTCAGGCATCAAGTTAGATAGTGATCCACTTGGCAAAAAGGTAGATCAGAAGATCTATAGATGTATGATTGGATCACTATTCTATCTTACTGCCAGTAGACCAGACATAATGTTCAGTGTATGTTTGTGTGCTAGATTTCAAGCTGATTCTAAAGAATCACATGTCAATGTTGTTAAAGATTTTTTAGATATCTTATAAATACAAGTAAATTAGGTCTATGGTATCCCAGATGTTCTGAATTTAATTGCTTGGATATAGTGATGCTGACTATGCTGGATGCAAGATAGATAGAAAAACACCAGTGGTACTTGTCAAGTTCTTGCTGAATGTTTGATCTCTTGGTCTTCCAGAAAGCATAACTCAGTAGCGTTGTCCAAAATAGAAGTAGAATAGATTGCAGCTGGAAGTTGCTGTACTCAACTACTGAGGATTAAGCATCAACTGGAAGACTATGGTCATACTCTGCATGGACTTCCAATGCTTTGTAACAATACAAGTGCAATCAACTTAACCAAAATCCAATCCAGCACTCAAGAACCAAACACATTGAGGTCAGACTATTGGGTTATGCTTTGTATGATGATTGGCTTGATGGTTAAATGTCTTAATGTTTTTAATAATGACAAAATTGATGTTCAGAAGACATGATCAAATGATATGACTCTATGACTATATATGCTTTCATGATATCTTACTTGGAATGTCTTTTATGTAGGTGAGAATGAAAGCACAAGACAGTAACAAAACTCAAGTGCAAAAAGAACTAAAAACACAAGAAGTACTTAGTTGTCGACATGCATGAAGCCATCTGTCGACAGCCAGTGAAAGCCAGTGAAGATAGTGAGCAAACAATCTTTTGAAAGACAAGAAAAAACCAGTAGCTGTCGACAGACAAAGTTCATCTGTTGACAGACCAGGTCAGCCTGTCGACAGTAAGAGGTCGCCTATCGACAGCCCAGTCCATCTACCAGAAACATGGTTCTGGAAGCCAGATTTGTAGCAGTACCTGTCGACAGCCACAAGGCATCTGTCGATAGCCGTATGTTAAGTCACAACATGTGACCGACATGTGATCTGTGTAGGGTGTTCTCTTCTCTCACGATTCTCAATATTTGAACACTACTATATTTAGATCATATGGACATATTTTCGTGGCAAGAAGCCTCCACACCAAACCCTAAGCAAAGAACAAGAAGGAGGCTTTCTCTACTGCTCTGCTTCAAGACTCCAAACCGTTCAAAGAGAGATCTGTCTCGTACGAGGAGTTGAAGTTGATTCATCCTCGAACCTTAATCTTCGTCATCATCTAATCTTCATCGACGTGAAGCTTGGAGTTCTTCTGGATGAACACCCTGAAGAGTTCAACCTCTGGATTTGTTCTTCAACTCTGAACTCTTCTTTCATTCTATTTTCCATCACTTGTGTGTGTGTTGTTGGTTTGAGCGTTCCTTGTGCTCAACCCACGTGTGTGTGGTGGATCTGAGAGCGTGTTTGTCTCAGACACCGTGTGTGTGTTGTTGCTGGGTTGAACTTGCTTGATAAGCACTTTTCCGTGTGTGTGTGTGGACGGTGGACGTAGGATACACGAGTTGTGTCGTCCGAACAACCTTAAATCCTCGTGTCTTGTGGTTTGCAAGATATTATGTTAGATGTATGCTAGGCGTGATCAATTGTTCACACACTTGTCATACTGCTAATTTCCTAAGCACACCCTATACACACATCGAAGTTTAAATTGATCCATATCATTTAAGTCTTCGTTAAGTCAGTCTTAATCACAAAAGAAGGTTAATTTATTTTATTTGGTAGTAATCTATTCAACCCCCCTTCTAGATTACTATTTTAGGTAATTCCACACACCTTTCAATTGGTATCAGAGTAGGTTTCTCCATTTTTACAGCTTTAATAGCTTGATCTAACCATCAGGAGAGATCCTGTTTAATGGAAACTAACAAGGGTTTTATGGCTGAAGGCCACTCAGTGTCTAGGCCTCCCTTCTTTGATGGAACTGACTACACATACTTGAAAAACCGAATGCAGGTGTTTCTTAGAGCTCAAGACTATGAGCTATGGAAGATCGTAAGCAAGGGACCCTATGAGCTTCCCGCTGATGAAGACACCTGGACAAGGGAACAAATACGTAGGGGAACCTTGAACTGGAGCGCGTTGAACATGATGCAATGCGCTGTGCATCCAAAGGAATACTCAAGAGTCTCCACATACAAGTCTACAAAGGAAATGTGGGATAAATTGGAGCTGATATATGAAGGTACGTCTGAGGTATGGGAACTAAGACTAGCATGCTTGTGTCTACATATGAAATGTTTAAGACGAAAAATGAAGAAACAATTTCAGACATGTTTCCTAGATTCATGATTATAATCAATGGTTTGAAAGGTTATAAGAAAGAGTATAGTGAGGGTGACTTAGTAAGGAAGATACTTCGGTCTCTTCCATCCTCTTGGGATACTAAGGCCACTGTCATTGAGGACTCTAAAGACCTGTCCACAATGAAATTTGATGAATTGATAGGATCCCTGATGACGTATGAAATAAATCTAAAATGAAAAGAATCTGAGATCAATCCCAGAAAATCCATTGCATTGAAAGCCTCTAACAAAGCCTCTTCAAGTTCCAAGAAAGAGATTCAACAAGGAAATGATGAAATTGAAACATCTAGTGAAGGTGAGAATGATGAGATGGCTATGCTCACTGGACAATTCAAGAAATTGCTCAAGTTCAAAAAGAAGGGTCAGGTAATTTCAAAACTCTTCCAAAAAAAGATTTTTCAAATAAATTCGATACAAACAAGAAAACTGACATGATTGTTTGCTATGAGTGCAAGAGACAGGGGCACATGAGAGGTGAATGCCCAGAGCTCAAAAAGAAGTTGAAAAAGGACAAGTCTACATACAAGAAACCCAGGGCCATGATGGCAACCTGGAGTGATGAAGATGAAGATGAAGATGTTCAAGACAGTTCTAGTGATGAGGAAATTCAGTGCTTGATGCAAGGACTGAAGACTCTAATGAGGTAAATTCTTCCTTTCAAAGCTACACTGTTGAAGAATAGGAAGAAGCTTATACCTGCTATTTGAAAAATTTTGTGAATATAAATCTGAAAACAAAGCACTGAAAAAGAAAATCACCACTCTTGTTCATAGCATAAGCAATGATGAACAAATTGCAATCCTAGCCAAAGAGATAGAGTTACTTAAAATTGAAAAGGAAAGCCACAATGTTGAATGGATTGCATGAAGGAAAAACTTCAAGAAAATGAAAAACAAAACAAATTCTAAACAATATGTTGAAACTCTTCAAATGAGAATCAAGAGATTCAGAAAATGATGGAAGAAGTTCAAAAGGACTAAAAGGAAAATGAGATCTGTCAAGATTTGTAAAAGGAAAAGAAAATCTTGATGGTGTTTTGGGAGTAAGGTCAAACATAACAAGGCATGGACTTTAGATTTCAAACTAAAAATCAAAAGAAACTTGGAGAAAAATTAATTAGATCCTTTGTTTAGAACAGCCCAAGTACAAGTAACCAAGTTCAAGATAAAAGCAAAGAATTGAAAACTAAACAAAAGAATTCAACTGGTCAACAAAGAATGGCACCTGTCGACAGCCTCAAATTGAAATGTCGATAGGTATGGAAATCTGTTGAAAAGTCAAAGCCAAGCAAGCAACAAAAAGGACAGAAAATCTCACAAGTTCAATACAATAGTAAAAGAATTGCAGAAACTCAAACTCCATCATGCAACTGTTGTAAGAAACTTAGCCATACTGAACAACAATGTTGGAATAAATTGAAGATGTTGAAATGCAAGCAATTGTGGATTCTAAAGCATTTATTTTCTAGTATGATTGAAAGAATGGGACCCAAAGTAATTTGGGTACCAAAACCACCTTTCTGATCTATCTATGCAAGAATGTTTAGCAGCCCAAAATCAAAATAAGTGGTACTTGGACAGTGGCTACTCAAGGCACATGACGGGCGATAAAGAAAAATTATGTTTGCTGGATGAAAAAGATGGAGGTCAAGTCGTGTTTGGAGGTAACAATAAGGACCAAATAATCAGCGCAGGTAAGGTAGGTAAGTATGCCTCTAACTCTATAGAAAATGTGTTGTTAATTGATGGTCTCAATCATAATCTTTTGAACATTAGTCAATTGTGACATAAAGGACATAAAGTGGTTTTTCATTCAGATGCATGCCAAATCATTGATAAAATTTCAGGAAGTGTCAAATTTTTTGGAAAAAGAGTCAATAACATCTATCTAGTTGATCTTGATGAACCAGAAAATAAAAAATTTGTGTCTTGTTGCAAATAGACAGGATGAACTGTCTTTATGGCATCATAGGCTAGGCCATGCAAGGTACAATGTTCTGAACAAGATCATGAGAATGAAACTAGTAAGTGGACTTCATAAAATTTATTTCAATAAAAATGTGAGCTTTTATGATGCTTGTGCACAGGGAAAATAAACCAGAAAGTCTTTCAAATCTAATGCACCCATAATCACTTCAAAATCTTTTGACTGTTGCATAGGACCTTTTTGGACCTACAAGAACACTATGTCTCAATGGTAAATTTTTGGGTTTGTCATTGTAGATGATTTCTCTAGGTTCACTTGGGTTAAATTTTTGGCTCACAAAAATGAAGTTCTGAAAAACTTTGAAAAGTTCTTTAATAAAATTGAGCATGGCAACATAAACAAAATATGCTCAATCCATATTGATCATAGGGGAGAGTTTGACAATAATTCTTTTTCTGATTTCTACAAGAACCAAGGTATTGATCACAAATTTTCCTCTCCAAGGACTCCAGAACAAAATGGAGTAGTGGAAAGAATAGAAACTTGGTAGAAATGACTCGCACACTTTTGGTTGAAAGTCAACTCTCAAGGAGTTTTTGGGCAGAAGCTATGAACACATCATGTTTACATCTTGAATAGAGCCATGGTAAGACCCGTGATGAAGAACCCCATATGAGCTCTTGAAAGGTAAGAAATCTAGTATTCGGTATTTCAAATCTTTGGCACTAAAGTCTTTATTCACAATAATGACAAAGTTAATCTAGACAAATTTGAAACCAAAAGTGATTCAGGTATTTTTCTAGGCTACTAAACACTCTAGAGCCTATAGAGTGTTTAATAATAAAACAAGACTATGGAAGAGACTCCACATGTTGTCTTCAATGAGTCTCATGCAAAAACTACAATTTAAATGCTTAAAGATATGATGATGAAGAAGGAATCATACTTGAAGAACAAGTTAAGAAGCATTTGTCAACATACCAAAAAGAGGCTGTCGACAGACCTGAAGAAGACCAACAAAATGATCCAATTCCTCAAGAACAACATCCTCAAGAGCTACATCCTCAGGAACAACATCCACAAGAACAACATCCTCATGAACGAAATCAACAGGATCAGTCCATAATAAGAAATGTCAGGTACTCAAAGATCACCCACTTGAGAATGTCATTGAAATGTGAATGATAGAATTCATACTAGGTCTCACTCTAGAAACATTGTTGAACAGGATCATTTAGCATTCATTTCTTAAGTGGAACCTAAAAACATTGAGGAAGCTCTAAAAGAAAATTCTTAGATAGATGCCATGCATGAAGAACTTGGCCAATTTCAAAGAAAATGTATGGAGCTTAGTTCCTAGAACCCTTGAAATCTCAGTAATTGGAACAAGATGGGTGTTTAGGAATAAGCTAAATGAAGAGGGAAAGTGGTAATGAACAAAGCTAGATTGGTTGCAAAAGGTATAACCAGGAATTTACGGTAGACTTTGAAGAATCCTTTGCACCAGTAGCTAGGCTTGAGGCAGTTAGAATCTTGTTAGCATATGCATGTTCTAACAAATTCAAAATTTTTCAAATGGATGTCAAAACTGATTTCTTAAATGGTTACATCAAGGAAGAGGTTTATGTATCTCAGCCACCTGGATATGAAGTTCATGACAAGCCTAACCATGTTTATAAATTGCATAAAGCTCTCTATGGTTTGAAACAGGTACAAAGAGCTTGGTATGAACGTCTGAGCAACTTTTTGGTGAGCAAAAACTACTCCAGAGGTAAAGTGGACCAAACTCTCTTTGCTAAATGTGTTCACAATCACATAATTGTTGTTCAAGTTTATGTGGATGACATTATTTTTTGTTCCACTAACCCCTCACTTTGTGAAGAGTTTTCAAAACATATGCACAGTGAATTTGAGATGAGTTTAATGGGGGAGCTACAATTCTTTCTTGGCTTGCAGGTCAAGCAATATGAAGATGGCTTCTTCATCAATCAAGAGAAATATGTCAAAGAGCTATTGAAAAGATTTCAGTTCGAACAAGCTAAACCAACATCTACACCAATGAGCACAAGTGTAAAACTGGAAAGTGATGAAAAATGTAAAATGGTAGATGCAAAACAATACAGAGGTATGATTGGCTCTGTCCTTTATCTTACTGCAAGTAGGCCGGATATACAGTTTAGTGTTTGCCTTTGTGCTAGATATCAATCTAGTCCAAGGGAAAGCCATTTGATTGCAGTTAAAAGGATCTTTAGATATCTCTCAGGAACATGTGATTTGGGTTTGTGGTATCCAGCTGGTAGCAGCTTTGATTTGATCTCATATTCTGATGCTGATTATGCTGGTTGCAAAATTGATAGGAAAAGTACTAGTCGGTATTGTCAATTCCTTGGGGTTGCACTGTTTCGTAGGCATCCAGGAAGCAACACTCAGTTGCACTCTCCACTGTAGAGGCAAAATATATTGTTGTAGGGAGTTGTGCAGCTCAAGTGTTATGGATCAAGGGTCAACTATGTGATTACAACATTGACATTGGATGCACACCTACCCTATGTGACAACACTAGTGCTATCAATCTTTCAAAGAACCCCATTCAACATTCTAGAACTAAACACATTGAGATAAGACACCACTTTCTGAGAGATGAAGTTGCCAATAAAAACCTTGAACTCAATTTTATTCTAACTGAAAAATAATTGGCTGACATTTTC
The DNA here is from genome assembly GCA_014218235.1 of Colocasia esculenta. NCBI lineage: Eukaryota > Viridiplantae > Streptophyta > Magnoliopsida > Alismatales > Araceae > Colocasia > Colocasia esculenta. The sequence goes on along the minus strand of JACBKR010001908.1, from coordinate 2,775 downwards.
ACTAAACCCTTGGGAGAAGATAGATTCACATCACTGAGAAGGGAACTTGGTCTATGCAAAATTCATTGAATATCATGTTTGTACTAATTCTGTGCAAATTGGTTGCCATGAAATTGCTTCAATTGCTTGAATGTTGTTTTACCACATGCACACATTATGGGGGAGTAAGTCAAAGTGTTTTTGAGTGAGATGATTGAGGGACACCTTTTCATGATCATCTTGTCATCATATCCTATTCACATGATCCTCATGTCCCTCAATCCAAATCCTTATATTTGCCTTCTTTGCAGGTGTCGATAGCCATAAAGCTAGTTGTCGACAGCCACCTTTCAGCTATCGACAGATGACTCTTGTTCTGTGAATTCTTGTCCATTGTTCACATCCTCCATGAGTTTGTTCATTATTCTTCTTAACGGGGAGAATTTGGTCTTTATACTTAATTACAACCTTTCATACTCATATAGTACCAAAGACATTGCTTTAATCACAAAGATTTTGAAATAAATTTTGTGTATAAGTCTAGGTTGTATCATCTAGAATACATTGAACAAATATAATGGGCTTAACGCAACTCAATTGAATAACTTTTTTTGTGGATGCACATATTTCTGCAATGGTTGGGTCAGTAAGAAGATTCTTGGATTTAATGTTTGTTGGGTTCTCATGTGGGAGAATGTTGGGTTACAACAAGTGCTTAAATGTTTTTGATGATGAGCAATACTAATTGATGTTATGTGAAATGTTCACAAATGGTATGTTTGTTTTTGATGATGAACATTTCATGAACAAGACAAAATTGATGTGTTATGAATGTGTGAAACATGATGAGAATGACAATTGGATGCAAATGAAACACATGTTTTATATGTTCATTATATCTCACTAATTATGTCTTTTAATGTAGGTATGAATGTACACAAGACAAAGCTCAAAATCCAAGTGCCAAAGAACAAGACAAGGTGCTGAAATAGTGCACCTGTCAACAGATGAATAGTGTGCTGTCAACAGATGAATAGTGCCCTGTCGACAGATGAATAGTGACCTGTCGACAGATTCATACAGGAAACTGTTTCCAGAAAGTCCAGTCTTCTTGATGAATAGTGACCTGTCGACAGATGAACAGTAGCCTGTCGACAGATCCATGCAGTAAACTGTTTCCAGCAAGCCCAATCTTCTGGATTTTAGAACACTATCAGTTCCTGTCGACAGCAGCAAGTCAGCTGTCGACAGACAGAGTTTTGGGAAGATCTAATGGCCGGGATATGATCTATATTTTGTGTTTCCTTTTAGCACGACTCTCTATGCTTGGACACACTATATATGGATCATATGAGGCTATTTTCGCAGCAAGGAGCCACCATACCAAAACCCTAAGCAAAGGTCAAGAAGAAGGCTTCTTCCTGCTGCTCTGCTTCAACTCTTTGTTCTGCTCAAGGAAGATCCATCTCACGAGAGGAGTTGAAGTCAGTTTGTCCATGAATCAAGCTTCGTCTACATCGTCTGATCATCATCAACACGAAGCTTGGAGTTCTTCTGGACGACCACACGAAAGAGTTCTTCATCTCCGGATTTGTTCTACAACTCAAAACTCTTCTTTCTTTCTACCTTCATATATCTGTGTGTGTGTGTACTGATTGGAGGTCAGTACGTGGTGTTTGTGGAAGTGTGTGTGGTTTGTGATCTGTACAAGGGTTGTGTACAGATCATAGTGTGTGGTGTCTTGGTCAGATCAAGGCTAGAGGATCTGATCTGTTGTGAACCTGATCTAGCGTGTGTGTGTGTGGTTAAGCCGTTGTGCTCATGTGTGTGTGTTGTACTCAATTGTTGAGTAGTGTGTCCTCACTGTGTGGGGGGTGGACGTAGGAGTCACGTGGTGTGATCTCCGAACCACCTAAAAATCCCTTGTGCACTGTGGTTTGACTTGTGGTTTGCATTGTGTTGCGCTAGATGCATGCATAGGGATTTCGTCTACACACTACTTATTGATTTATTCACACATGTTGAATAAGATCAAAGGGGTTTTGATTGAGTAGATCTTTTAATACGAAGTATTTTTAAATTGCTTAAGTTTCCACGGCAAATCTATTCAACCCCCCCCCCCCCTTCTAGCTTTGCCATTACCGTATATCCGATCCTAACAATTGGTATCAGAGCGGGTTTTTCTGTTCATCGATTGTGATTTGGCATATCTGTTTATGTGTGGTTAATTGCTCTGATTGTGTTTATATTTGATTCTGATTCTCATCTGATTATCTGATTCTGTTGGTTGGTTTTATTTCTAACACATACTCAGAGATATGTCTAAGTTCTCGAGCATCATAAATAGACCAATGATTATTGAGTTTGATAATCATGTTGATAAAATGCAGGTCTCCTCTATGAAAACATGCAAGTCTAGAAAGAGAAGAGAAGAAAAATGCTACATGCTCATGGAAGCTCAAGAGGCTCTTCTCGTTCGGACGACTCCAGAGGATCACATATGTCAAAGGTGTCAAGAAATTCTCAAGAATCAGGTAAATCAAATTTAGATCCATTTGATGCATCAATATCTAATTCTGATTCAGAGAATGAATATCTTATGATGAATTGATAGAATGCTATGAGCACGTGTGCAAACAATTTAAAACTGTTAAACATCAAAACAAGAAGCTAAAAGAAAATCTGGAAAAGAATGAAATGATAATTGATAATACTCAAGCATTCTATGAAGAAAATGAAACATTGAAAATGGAGAATGAAAATTGGAAAAGGAAGTCAAAAACTATGAAATCAAGT
>JACBKR010001907.1:0-38522 GCA_014218235.1 Colocasia esculenta | reverse complement strand
GTTACGATGACTTACAGAATTGTTATGACGAGCAAGTCGTTATAACTCTCTAAAGAAATCGTGTTACGATGACTTACAGAATCGTTATGACGAGCAAGTCGTATAACTCTCTAAGGAAATCGTTACGATGACTTACAGAATTGTTATGACGAGCAAGTCGTTATAACTCTCTAAAGAAATCGTTACGATGACTTACAGAATTGTTATGACGAGCAGTCGTTATAACTCTCTAAAGAAATCGTTACGATGACTTACAGAAACGTTATGATGAGCAAGTCGTATAACTCTCTAAAGAAATCGTTACGATGACTTACAGAATCGTTATGACGAGCAAGTCGTTATAACTTCTGAAGGAGTCGTTACGATAACTTACAGAGTCGTTATAATGAGCAAGTCGTTATAACTTCTGAAGGAGTCATTACGATAACTTACAGAGTCGTATAATGAGCAAGTCGTTATAACTTCTGAAGGAGTCATTACGATAACTTACAGAGTCGTTATAATGAGCAAGTCGTTATAACTTCTGAAGGAGTCGTTACGATAACTTACAGAGTGTTATAATATCGACTTGTTTGACACAGCAGGTTATTCAATCTTACAAGTAAATCGTTGAACTTGAGAGGAGATCGTTATAGCTAATGAAGGAATCGTTATGGCTCTTCTGCGAAATGATGTATGTAAGTATTACCACAAATGCTTGACTTCTTTGTGCTAAGGCTAAAATAAAACAGGGTTAGAAAACTTTTGACAGGTTTTGTTTATCACCAAAATAAGCATGTAATTAATTTAAAAGTATATGGGGATGGATTGTTCATAAGGTGGTCGCATTTCAGTTGGTAGGAAGACTACCCTCTTGTTTTAGTTTGCTTTAAATGGTTTAAAGTGTGGAAATCATATTTGGGTGGTTTGCCATGTTTGGATATCATGTTTACTGCTTTATCTGGCGTTTGCATCAGATATGTGTGGGTTTTCTGGTGATGAAGGGGGTTCGGCCTGTGAGCTGAGCTCACTGTCGCATTTAAAACGCGACAGGGTTCACTATCGCGTTCGTGGTATGACACGATGTAGTGAGTCTTCGCGTTTCTGCTTCCGATCTGTGTTGTCTGGTTGGTGTAATCACGACTGTTAGGGTCGTCACGAATTTGACTCCGACTGTCAGTTTGGGTAAGGCGACGTATTGGGCCATCGCGATTCTGTCGCGGCACTGGGCCCTATCGCGTTAACGTTTTGAATTGCATCTGAACAGGTCATCGCAATTTGAAAGGCGACGCTTGTGTCCGTCACATTTTAACCCCCGTGGGGTGAGTTGTGTGCTTGGGCAATGAGGGTCCTGTGTGGACCTAGCCCTAGTCTTTAGCTGTCTTTTAAAGGTTACTTAAGATGGTTAATGTTAGTAAAGCATGTGTAGGGTTAAGAGTTGTTTTATGATTAGTTAGTGAATCATGTGATTCTTGTTAAGCTTGTTATTATATTAAGTTAAGTGGTTAGTGTCCATTGTGATTTAAGTGTTGCCATGGAGGTCATGAGACGACTAATGATAGGCAAGGTTATTATACGATAATGTGGTTCATGTATATATAAGCATATGTTGGCTTGGAGGTCACTTGGTGATCGGTGACAAGCTAACTATGATATTGATGAATCGTGGTTTATAATATAAAGGTTGTATAAGTACATATCGTGGTTTATAATAAAGGTTGTATAAGTACATATCGTGGTTTGTGTGTTTGCCGACTTTGGTGGTCCGGCTCCTATTCTGGAATAGCTCTTCAGTCGGGTACCCCAGGTTCTGTATGAGCCAGGCACGTTGTGCTCGGGGCGTGTCCCAATACGGTGTGTACTACTGAGGTCTGAGTCATCTTCCTGGACACCCTCACTCCTGTGTTTGAGTTGTACGTCTGGCTGAGAGAAAGACAACTGAAGGCAGCGACTTGTGTTTGTGGGTGTGCAGTCGATTGTAGCGTGCTCGTGGTTTGGGGACGGACACCAGTAGATGTACTGGTCCCCAACTAGTCCTATGTTTCCAGTGTCTCACTTTAGGGAGCTCGGGCCAGAGTCCCTGAAGGTGTCAGGCTTGGACCTACAGCTATGTGGGCCTGCAGGTGTGGTGTTGGTTGGTCTTCATAGTTGGTTTGGTTACTTGTGTTTGTGGAGCGTAGCTAGACTGTGTGGTCCGTGGCTACGAGACTAAGAGGTGGTTTATGCTGTGTTGTCCGGGGTAGATACTGGCGTCTGAACCAGCAGTTCGTTTCCATGTGGTGGCATCATTCCTTTCCGACTCGTGCTTGCCACTGGTTGGGCTTGTGTGTGTGACTCGCTGGTCGAGGTTTTACCCATTAGGGTGCACTTTGGTGGTGGCACTGTTGTGATTGTGGTTCCGTGGTGGTACCTCGTGGTAGTAGGTGCTCGTACCCATTGTGGGTAGCTTTGTGTAATGGTACATCATGTACCAACCTTTTCGGGCATTGAAGTGGACTTGTGTTTCGTGAAGGTCGTGTGGTGTGACCTTCCACACCTTGTGTTTTACCCTTCTTCGGGTAAGTTTTAGATTATGGTTTTACCGTGTGGTGGATTGGCATGTTGATGCTAGCCCTACTACCCTGCGTGGGTGGAACGCCTATGAGGCTTATAGCTTAGGTAGTTGCCTGTGAGGCTTGTAGTCAAGGCCGTGGTTTGCCCGTAAGACTTGTAGCCTAGGCAATAGTCTACCGGTGAGGCTTGTGGTCAAGGCGTCCCAGTTCTTGGGTAGACTAGTAGTGTTAAGCTAGTCCTGTTGCTTCCTCTTACTTTCTAAAGCTTGGGTTAGTTGGTGTGTTTATATTTAACTACAGTTTAATTATGCTTTATGTGAGCATGTTGTGGTTTGGCTATTAGTGTTGCTAGTGAGACCCTTTGGGGTCGAGGTCTTTCCATTTTCAGGTGTTGTTTTGGGAGGTCCCTGCTGAGCTAGTGACTTTTTGAGGCTCACTCCCTTACAACTCTTTTCAGGTGTTAGCCATTTGTGTGGCTTGTGGAGGCGTTGTGGCAGACTTGTACCACCAGCAGTAGAGTTACTTGTGTTAGTGTGAGCTTGTGCTCCCTCGGGGTATGCCCCAGGTAGTTGTACTCTTTTCTCTTGGACATGTAATAATGTATTGGGACAGTTGTAGATTGTTGTATACAGGTATGAACACATGTACTTTCTTGTGTCTTATACAGTTGTTGTTATCTTTATATTTACTGGACACTTGTATGAGACATCCCTTGCGAGACTTTGGTCCGATCACGGGAGGCGGACTTGGATATGGAGCCTTATTGGGTATAAATATCTAGGGCCGTTACATCTACACTCAAGGAAAACCTCTCAACGATGGAGCATGGTTCTCTCACCCCCCAACCCCAAACACCAAGAAAAACACGAGAATCTCAAGGGAAGGGGAGCATGGTAGAACTAGAAGGAGAAGAGGAGTCCCTATCTCGAAGAGTAGAGTCAATCTGTTGGGGCCTTCTCATAGGAATGGCCACCACCTCCTCGCTCTAAGCACCACAGGACGCCGCCTACACGAAGAGGGCGTCACCTCCACACCAAGAACACCGAAAGATCGTCAGAAAAGCACAAGAGGCTCAGAAGAGGAAGAAGAAGGAATGAAGAAAGAGGAAGAAGAGGGGGAAATGGGGCGCCTACTTGGTTTTGAACCGACGGCCCCGAAACACGATGGGTCGGCCCATCGCGACACTAACGCTGTAGCGACGGCCAGGCTAGTCGCGTTTGCCAACCCGGTGTGACCGCAAAAAGCAGGTCAAACCTCAACGACTGGGCAACCCTAGAATGAGATGGCTGACTAGGTCGTGTCAACAGCCGTACTCGCACTGGCACCCAACAAGACCAGACCATTTTGACAAGAAAGGATGGCGTCCGAACGGTCAAGAACCAGATTCACATCGCCTCTAGATGTTGCAACCAGAATACGATGCCTCCCAACAGCGTGTCAAGAACTGCGATGCCCAAGGGTGGTGTGACAAGAAGCATGTCGCACCCGACCCTGCTATCGTGACGCTGTCAGGACCATCAGGTCCATCGCGACCCTGAGGATGGGGCCAAGGGCCCAAGGAAACCGGATCTTACATCCTTCCCCCCTTAAAAGATTTCGTCCTCAAAATCACAGAAAATTCGATTTCAAAAAAGAAAGGCTGTAAGGCAAAACAACATACCAATCAATCAAACACATATGGAAACCACTCTCTCATCTCGTCCTCGCCACCAACATGGTTCTCCCAAACAATCTTTACAAGCTGAATCTACTTCTTGTGCAACTATTGTCCTCTGTGGTCCACACTCTGACTAGGTACTCCAGCACTGACAAATCTGGTGGAACCTCAATCTGTGAGTAATATAGCACATGTGATAGATCTGCGATGTACCTCCTCAGCTGCGAATGTGAAAAACACTATGCACTGTCGCTAACTCTATCGGAAGACACAACTGGTACGCGACCTCGCCGATCCTCTCTAAGATGGGGAAATGTCCAATATACCTCGGACTGAGCTTTCCCCTCTTACAAAACCATGTAACACCCTTGGTCAGCGAGACCCGTAAGAACACGAGGTCACTACCTCGAACTGCAACGGCCTCCTGCAAACATCTGTATAACTCTTCTGTCTGCTCTACACTGCTTACAGTCTCTGCCTAGCCAAACTAACTGTCTCTGCACACTGCTGTACCATCTCTAGCCCTAGGAGCTGCCTCTCACCCACCTCAAATCAGTGAAGTGGTGTCTTGCACGGCCGGCCATAAAACTCATATGGTGCCATTCCAATGCTAGAGTGATAACTGTTGTTATACACAAACTCCACCATTGGAATGTGCAACTCCCACATGCCACCCCAGTCCAAACAGCATGCTCTCAACATATCTCCTAATGTCTGAATGGTCCTCTCTGACTGGCCATCTGACTGTGGGTGGTACGCTGAACTCATCCTCAACTCTGTGCCAAGAGCTCTTTGCAAACTGTGCCAAAACCCTAAAGTGAACCTCGGATCTCTGTTGGAAACAATAGAAACTGGAGTCCAGTGCAACGGAACGACTCGGTCCACGTACAACCTGGCAAGCCTGTGCACTGACCAAGACATCCTGACAAGAAGGAAGTGTGCTGACTTGGTCAACCTGTCAACAATCACCCATATGCCATCATGCCTCTGCGGAGAACGAGGTAAACCACCCACAAAGTCCATGGTGATGTCATCCCACTTCAACTCAAGAATGGGCAACGACTGTAGCTCACCACCAAGACGTTGGTGCTCTGCCTTCACCTGCTAACAAGTAAGGCAACGAGCGACGAACTCTATCACACTCCTCTTCATCCCAAGACACTAGAAGAACCTTTTCAGGTTATGATACATCTTGTAGGAACTAGGATGAACATCATACCTCGATCTATGAGCCTCTGCCAACAGTGCCTGCCACGCATCACAAAGAACATACAATTTGCCTCTGAACCTGACCTCACTGTCCTTATCCAGCTCAACATCTGACATCTGCAAAACATCGGCTAACTCTGAATCTACCTGTTGTGCCTCCAGCACCTGACGGTACACTAACGGATGAATTGACAAATTGGTCATCACTATACGATCTCTATACCTCGAAGGACAGAAAACTCCATGTGCTAGGTCCTCAACAGTCTCCACTCCTTGACCATCAATGAACTCAGTCGAGCTCATCTACTCCAAGCATCTGCCACGATGTTAGTCCTTCCCGAGTGATAGGAGAGGAGGATAAGGTCGTAGTCCTTCAAGTACTCCATCCCTCTTCGCTGCCTTAAGTTCAAATCCTTATGAGTGAAGATGTACTGCAAACTCTGGTGATCTATAAAGATCTTAAACGACTCACCATACTAGTAGTGCCTACACAACTTCAGAGCGAACACCACTACTCCCAACTCTAAGTCGTGAGTAGGGTAGTTCTCCTCATGCTTCTTCAACTACCTAGAAGCATAGGCGATGACCCCACCATGCTAGATCAACATTGCACCCAAACCTGATCTCGAAGCATCGATGTACACCACAAAACCTTCGCTGCCTAATGGTAAGACAACACTGTCACTGAAGTCAACCTCTCCTTCAGCTTCTAAAAACTCTGCTTGTAGTCCTCTGTCCAAACAAACATGGTCTCAAGTCTTGTCAAACGGGTCAACGACTCTACTATCCTAGAGAAGTCTTGGATAAACCTCCTGTAATAGCCTACCAAGCCCAAAAAGTTGAGAACCGCTGACACTGACGTGGGCTGCTCCCATGACAACACTGCCTCAACCTTGGTAGGGTCCACTGCCACACCAGGACCTGAGATTATGTGTCCGAGAAAGTGCACCTCCCTTAGCCAAAACTCGCACTTGTCGAACTTGGCATAAATTTGGTGACTTCGCAACGTCTCCAACACAATCCTTAGATGCTCCTCGTGCTCCTCCTCAGAAATCGAGTCGACTAAAATGTCATCTACAAAGATAACCACAAACCTATCCAAGTACTCGCTGAACACCCTGTGCATCAAATCCATGAAAGCTGTAAGTGCGTTCGTGAGCCCAAACGGCATCACAACAAAATCAAAATGACCGTACCTCGTACAAAAGTTGTCATGCTAATATCTGACTCTTGATTCTCAACTGGTAGTATCTTGATCTCATGTCAATCTTCGAGAACACTGTGGCTGACTGCAACTGGTTAAATAGATCATCGTCCTAGGCAACAAATACTTGCCTTCACTATGACTGGTTCAACTGCCTGTACCTATGCACAACTGCAAATTGCCATCCTTCTTCCTTATGAACAACACTGGCGCTCCCCATGGCGAACGACTCGAACGGATGAAACCCTACTCAAGGAACTCCAACAATTGGCACTCGACTCTCGCAACTCAGTCGGAGACATCTGGTACGGTGCCCTAGACAAAGGCATCATCCCCGGTAAAAGCTCAATGGAGAAGCCTACCTCTGCTCAGGTAGTAGCCCGGGTAGATCCTCCGAAAAAATGTCAGAAAACTCACACACAACAGGCACATGAGAAACCGACAACACGCTAGGTTTTGATGAACAAACAGAAGCAAGGTACGCTACACAGCCATCACATATCAAATGTCAAGCCCTACAGAAAGAAATAAAGGTCGACGGACCGGATACCTCGGAAGCAAAGAATAGGCGCTGCAGGTATCTCAAACCACACAGTCTTTTGCTAACAATCCGCCACAGCTGAGTGAGCCTCCAACCAGTCCATAACAAGGATGACGTCAAAGTCATGAAGCTGCAACGTGTACAACCTGGCCGGCAACTGGTGTCCCTGTACCTCAACTGTGACACCCTCAAGGAAGCCAAATAAACTCATGTAATCTCCAAATAAGATATCAACCAACACATCACACTGCCTCTCAGGGATGTGACAAATGAGCGACTCGTAAAACTCCTCGAAAGCAAAACAAAGGGAAGCACTGGGATCTACCAGAACATAAGCAACTCTACCAAGGATAGGCAAAGTACCTACGACTAAGTTCGAAGTCCCAACCTCCTCCCTGGTAAGGGCCATCACACGACCACTCCCATGCTACGATGCCTGCTGGGGCTGGGGCTGCCGCTGCTGCGGCGGCTGTTGGTACTGACCCTGCTGCTGTGATTGGTACTGCTGCGGCTACTGGCACTATTCCTGCAGCTGCTTCTGCTACTAGCGGGGTGCCTGCTACTGTGGAGGGTACTAGTACTTTGGCAACTGTTGAGTAAACTACAGCTGCACTGGCTGCTGCGGCTGCTAGGCTTGCCCCATCGGGCAATCCCTTCTATAGTGGCCTAGTAAACCGCAAGTGTAACAAGTCACCTCCTGCCTGCCCTACTCGGCTCCCTGCTAGACCGACTACTATGCCAACCTTGATTGACGCTTCTGTTGTGGCCGATGTCACCCACCCCCGTGAGTGGTCATCTGCCTAAACCTCGAGCGTAGATCGGAACAATGGCTAAGCCTGAAGAAGAGGAAGAAGTCGCACTACCATGGCTACCAGTGGGACACTGGTACGGGTGGTTCTAGAGGAACCTCCTCCCTACTGCTGATGCTGGGGCTGCCAAGCCTCTCTCTCTAAGGCAGTGGCCTTAGCCACCACCACTCTCAAGGTGGCACACATGTGAGCCGTCATGCCCCATCGTAGATCTGGTCTCAGTCCTGTGATAATCGCTCTGCATAAGCCTGCTTATTGCTGGCTACATGGGGAACATGCCTCAACAACTGGACAACCTCTGATGATATGCGAAAACCGTCAAGTCCCCCTGTACCAACTCATGGAACTGATCTCGCCTCTCACGTCGAGCATAATCGGGGAAGTACTCATTGTGAAAAACCTCTAGGAATAGCTGCCTGATAGCCCACGAATGCGTTGTTAAAAACGTGACTAACAATCTTAAAATTATCGGCCTACACTAAATATTTGACAATAGTTAAGTGATGAGACCGAGTCGAATCCACAGGGAAAAAGATTATAACTTGAAAACCTGAGTTTCTTGATTAGAAAAAGTGTTGAGGATTTTAGAACTAAATCCTAAGACTAATTTGGTAAATAAATCTAATATAGTGAAGAAATAAGAAGAGAGATATGAAGATAGAAAGAAACGAAAATGACAAGATTAAAAATGAAATTCTACTAACAAACAAACGAGTTTGCAAAACAAGTGTTTAATACTAACAAGTAAACCAACCATTACAATATAATAAAAAAATAGAAAATCAAGAGAGAGAGAGAGAGGGGAGAGGAAAAGTGAGAGAAACGAGAAGAGAGACGGAGAGCAGAGAGAGGAACAAGAGAGATAAGGGAGAGAAGAGAGACGACAGAGGAGAGAGAGCAATAGAGATCGGAGGCTCGGCGGCGAGGGGCACATGGACACGTGAGGTCGCACAGGCGGGCGGCTACGTGGGGGCGCGGGCGGGGGGCGCTGCTGTGCAGGCGGTGGCATGGCAGGCAGCCGAGGCAGGCGGCCGTGTCAGTACGTGCAGGCCGGGACGCGCGAGGCGCGTAGAGGCGACGCGCGCAGGCTAGCACGGCGAAGGCTATGCGTGCACGCGGGCGGCAGCTGCGTGGCGGGGCACAGGCGCATTGAGGCGTGCACGTACAGGCAGGTGTAGGCGGGGTGCGCGTGGCGCTGCTGCTGCTTCTGTCTGTCGAAGGGGAGACCGGGCCAAAGAGATGGGGAGAGAGCAAGAAGAGAGGAAGAAGAATAAGAAAAGGGGAAAAAGAGGAAGAGATCGCCCGAGAGGAGAGAGGAGAGCCCTCCTAGAGAGGGAAAAGAGAGAAAAGAAAGATAGCCGCAGGGAAGGGAGATGAGAGAGTAATATGCGCCGGAGAGGAAAGAGAGAGAGTCTTTTAAAAATAGTTAGATAGAAGAGAGGAAAGAGGAGAAAGTAAGGGGAGAGATTTTTGGAAATTAGAGGGGGATTTAAAAAATGAGAGGGAGTTTTGAAAATTGAAAAGATAGAGAGAGAGAAAATGATATTGATTAAAAAATAATAATAATAATCTCTCCTCATTATCTCTTGATCCAATTAGATTCATTGGCCCACTTGCAATCTCATTTCTTGGCCCATTAGCTCTGCAAACACAACATAAAAGAGATTTAATCAATTATCGCACTTGTAATCAAATGATAATAGAATCTTATGAAATTATCAATCATTTTTTAATAACATTATACAATTATTTAAAACAATTATGCAATTATCGCATCCCCCAACTTACTCATTGCTAGTCCCTTAGCAATGCACACAAGTGAATAATTAGACTAACAAAAGCACAAGACATCATATTTCATGATAAGAAAATATGAATGAAAATACTGACCATAAGTGTTTCATGTTCTAGTGGTAAGATGGTAAGTGTCAAGAGTAAGTGTGTCAGTTCATGTCTTTAGATAGTTCCTCAAGATACAATAAAAATTCATGACCTTTTGTTCAATGTTTGAGCATCAATAAGAGGATGCATGAGCTTTTTACCTATCACTCAAAGATGATATTAACTCTACACTTCTTAAATTCGATCCTCGAATTACAGGTAGCTTCCACTATGCTTAGTTCTCTTTTCATACCTTTTTTTTTCAGGTACATGGTGCTGCACTTCCCTTCATTGTTTAACGCAACTCTCAACTCTTGCCTTAGGAGCAACAGGCCCGGTTACTAAGATCTGGGACATTTTCCATGTTTTTTTCGCTATTACACACATTTCACATTTATTTGTAGGCCGGTAGCTTTTTCCCCACGATTGGTCTTCAATAAGAGTGTAGAATATCAATCAATCAGCCTGAATGTTAGGTAAAACCTCTATCATCCATTTGAATAGCTCCAATTAAAATTTTCCTATACTGATGAAATTTTAAATGTATTCTAAGGAAGATGCTGAAAACATAACTAGTTAACTCACCCCTTTAACTCACCACTTTCACAAGCACACATTATAAGTCAAGTTAGAAAAAAATTTCTTTCATGAAATATGAAGCATGAACCACAACGTTAGGGGCAAAATTTGGAATTTTTCAATATGACTCTCCCCCCAACTTGAATGACATTATCCTCAATGACATAAAAGATATGAAATAGAGTATAGCCAACACAAGTTAAGAAAGGAGAGATGCAACTTGATGATCACATGAGGGTAGTAGCTTCATCCAAGGATAGTGGGACTCCAAACACCTAGAACATAATAGAAAAGAGAAAATAAATAAGTTAAATCTCTTAAAAATATGGGTGGCCTCCCAACAAGTTCTAAGTTTAATGTCTTCAGCCAGACACAATGAAGTCCTGATGCATCTACTCAGGGTCATTTAGAGGAATGGATTCTTTTGGTGTGAGGTGCATGTTTTCCAAGTAAGGTTTGAGACTTTGACCATTAACAGTGAAAGTTTGACCATTTTCTGGATCAAGAAATTTAACAGCACCATGGTCAAAAGCTTTGACAACAATGAATGGTCCGTCCCATCGAGATTTCAATTTACCTAGAAATAAGCGCAGCCTAGAGTTAAAGAGCCAGACATTTTCTTAGGATGGAAGGATTTCCTCAAAATGGTTTGTTGAAAGATTTTGGTCTTGGCTTTATATCTTGGAATTCTCATAGGCTTCATTACGCAATTCCTCAAGCTCATGCAGTTGGAGGACTCTATGTGATCCAGCTTGGGCTAAGTCAAGATTGAATTGTTTATAGCCCAATAAGCCCTATGCTCTAACTCACAGGGAGGTGACAGGCTTTACCAAAAATCAACCTATAGGGAGACATGCCAATGGGAGCCTTAAAAGCAGTCCGATAGGCCCACAAAGCATCATCCAGTCTTTCTGACCAATCTTCCTATCGGGCCTAACGGTCTTTGAAGAATATTCTTGATCTCTCTATTAGACACTTCCACTTGGCCACTGGTCTGGGGATGGTGGGGGTAGCAATCTTGTGAGTTATCCCATATCTTTTAAGCAAAGCTTGAAATTGGGAATGAGTGAAGTGAGATCCCCCATCACTTTTAATAGCCCGAGGACACCCAAACCTAGAGAAGATATTCCTACGCACAAATTTCATGACAACCTTATGATCATTGGTGCGAGTGGCAATGGCCTCAATCCATTAGACACATAATCAACAGCCACAAGGATATCATTGCCATTCATAAGGATGCGAGAGATGGGCCATGATGACATCTATTCCCCAGACATCAAAAATTTCCACCACCAAAATGGGGTGAGTGGCATCATGTCTCTCCTAGAATTGTTGCCCACAGCTTGGCATCTAAGACATGTCCTGCTGAATTCATAAGCATTTTTTAACAATGTGGGCCAGTAAAAGCCACTTTGCAAGACTTTAGCAGCAGTTTTCTTCCCCGAAAAGTGTCCCCACAAGCTAGAGTGTGACAGAAATTTAAGATGCTTTGTTGCTCTTCCTCGGGGACACACCTCCTAATGACATGATCAGGACCCATGAAAAATAATTCAGGGTCATCCCAAAAATAGTGTTTGACATTATAGAAAAATGGTCCCTTTCATTCTTTGACCATCCTTCAGGAATTTGTCCCACAGCAAGATAGTTGACAATGTGAGCATACCAAGGGGTTGTTCTATGAGAAATTGTAAGGAGGTGCTCATTGGGAAAGGAATCATGCATGGGAGCACTTTCTAGGATGAGAATCCAGGACAGATGATCAGCAACAACATTTTTAGTACCTTTTTTATCCCGAACTCCAAATCAAATTCTTGAAGAAGAAGGATCCATCTGATGAGTCTTAGTTTGGAGTCTTCTTAGCTAGGAGATATTTCAAAGCAGAGTGATCTGAGGAGATGATGACTTTGGCCCCAAAAGATAAGATTGAAAATTTTCAAGGGCAAAGACTACAACAAGAAGTTTTTTTTCCATGGTGGTGTAATGCAATTGAGCATCGGCGAGGGTGCGACTCACATAATAAATCACCACGAGACGTTTATCAATTCTTTGTCCCAAAACAACACCTATGGCATAGTCAGAGGCATCACACATGATCTCAAAGGGTAATGACCAATCAGGAGTTTGAAGAATGGGAGCTTTGGTCAAAGCCTCTTTCAAAGTAGTGAAGGCCTCTAAACAAGCATCATCAAAGTGAAATGGGACATCCTTTGCTAGGAGAAGAGTTAAGGGGCAGACAATTTTGGAAAAGTTGAATGAACTGGCGATAGAAGTGGCATGGCCAAGAAATGAACGAATCTGTCTCACAGAGGTTGGAGGAGGAAGATCAGCAATGAGGCCAACTTTGGCCCTATCTACCTCTATACCCTGCTCAGACACGATGTGGCCAAGACTATGCCCTCTTGAACCCTAAAGTGGCTCTTCTCCCAACTGAGCACCAAGTTCGTTTCCACACATCTAGCCAAAACTTTCTCCAGATTTTTCAGACATTTTTCAAAAGAAGCCCCTTATATAGAAAAATCATCTATGAAACCTCAAGAATTCTCCCACCATATCAGATAAGATTGCCATCATGCACCTTTGAAAAGTGGCTGGTGCATTGCAAAGTCGAATGGCATTCTCTAAAAGAAATGTGCCATAAGGACAAGTGAAAGTAGACTTTGTGATCTTCTGGGTAAATTGCTACATGATTGTACCCAGAATAACCATCCAAAAAGCAGAAGAATTGCTGGCCCGCTAGTTTCTCAAGCATTTGATCCATGAATGGGAGTGGAAAGTGATCTTTCTTGGTCATGGCACTGAGCTTTCTATAGTCTAGCACACTCTCCATCCCGTGGTCAATCTAGTGGG
This sequence comes from Colocasia esculenta, assembly GCA_014218235.1. Classification (NCBI taxonomy): domain Eukaryota; kingdom Viridiplantae; phylum Streptophyta; class Magnoliopsida; order Alismatales; family Araceae; genus Colocasia; species Colocasia esculenta. The sequence continues at coordinate 25,261 of JACBKR010001907.1, read as the reverse complement.
TATTTCCTCCCTTGTTCATTTCACAACTGTCAGTCCAGACTTCTGGGAACCACTTGGATTGGGCTGACCACTGGCTATCTGATATTGGATAAGCAATTCCAGCATTAGCCACTTCACTACTTCCTTATTCACCACTTCTTCATGTTGGGATTTACCTCCTTTGTGTTTCCCGGCTTGGTTTAGCATTGTCCTCCAAGTAGATGTGGTGCATACAAATAGATGGACTGATCCCTTTAAGGTCGGCCACTGTCCAACCTATGGCACCCCTATGTTCCCCTAGGACTTCTATCAATTGGGCTTCTTGGGTAGGGCTTAGGTTGGAGGCAATGATAACAGGCAAAGTTTGGTTTGGGCCTAGAATACACACTTGAGGGAGTCTGGAGAGGTTAAGCTCAAGATCTGGAGGGCTTTTGTGACGACCCTCATTATACCGGTACGGTTATACCAACCCACGTCGGTATAGTGAACGTTATCACAGTGGGCATTTACTCAAACAATAACATACGATTGAGATACACACCAATATAAATACAGAGTAGCGAAGTAAAAGAACCACTGTCTTCATTTCATTCATCATCCACATTAACATACATGGTTCATGTAACATTTAAAGAACTAAAGTCCCATAATTAAAGTACTCAAATCAAATACATAGTTATCCATGATTATACAACTTCATGATAATTCTAGTACATTGTTCCAAATTACATACTATGAAAGTGCAAAACGTCACAAGTAACTCCAACAACTAGTCTCCGCGCTCGGAGTCGCCTCACATGGCCTCCTCCACGGGAGTAATATCACCATTAAGCCTGTACTCCGAAGCAAGTAATGAGTCTAAAACTCAGCAATAACACTACACATAACGTACATGCACATATCACAGCAGGTTTTACATACAAATTTACAAGACATAACATGGGGATGCTTAACATCAATAAGAGACAACCTATGATGGTAATTCTACCAAAGTAAACACATGGTTCATGATTTCAGATTTTTTTTTCAAATGAAATCTCCTATCACATGCTCTCTAGTCGTCCAACACATGAAAGCTATTTAAGCATGATTTCTTGCATACATAAAAAGGAACATACCTAACATGAATTCTACACATTCTTGCACATGCATATTATTGTTTTATACACTTTTAGCTTGCTGTTTGGCATGAATAGAAGTTCACAACAAATCCATGAGAGCTACAATCTCAATTAACTATATCATGGTGGCGCTTAAACATGGAAACATTCACACATAAGTAAGAAAAGCACTAGCATGGATTCTACGTATTTGTACACATGTAAAGCATTTCATAACTACGATTAGGTTACTGTTATGACACAATTTTAACATTAACATATCATGGATCACCATTTCATCATCTAATACATTAGTTTCACATGGCTGCACAATTTCCTCATTCACATAGTTCACTTTTCACACACTTCACATTTACACGTAAATTTACACATGATCACATTCACATTTCACATGTTCACGTTTTACACTTTAGTGTCATGACACATAGTCCAAACCACCATTAGAAGGACACATACACATCACATACACATAGACGCCACCTAGGCAATACAGTGACGACTCTTGGACTGCGCAGACTGAGAGAACAAGTCTCCACCCTAACCAGTGGTACTTGTCCACCTCCAGGATTTCATCCTAATGCCCTTAGGATCTTAACACATTGAACCTTCTCATGGGGACTTTTCCATGATAAGGTTCCACGGCCCTCTATGGAAGCAGTGTCACATTAGGCACAGTCTTACACATTACACATACCGATTTTTGACACACATATTTACACATGGCGCACACACATATTTACATTCTCTCATTCACACACATGGCTCTGTTTTCCTAGCATGATACTACAGATGACAGAGATTACACATTCAGTAAATTGCATAAATCAGGTTGCACGCGCATTTCAAATCATTTTCACTTAGTATGCTATTCACATATTTCGCATGGAAGTTTCATATTGCATTCTACAGTTGTCCAAACAGCCTAAAAATTTAAGCACATGCTGATTACAGGTTTATAACTTCACATGCAAAATTTCATGTTTTTCTGACTCATAATGCAATTACAGAAAATTAGATATCAATCCTCATATCATCGTAATTCAATTTATCATGGCATACCACATGAATCTTCAGTTAACAGTTCGGGCCCTGAACCCAACATACACAACACCACAGGAAATTCCTCCGGATTTATTACACAACACAATTTACAGGAGTTTTTACAAGACCTACGCATGTTTTCTAATTTCATTTCAGAAATTCAGTAATCATGTGAGCATGGAGAAATTCCCAGAAATTCAGAGCACAAACTGAATCACACACTCATGGTTTAGCAAAATTAGGGCATCCAAATTTCCCACGGATCATTAGAATAGTGGGGGAAACATACATGGCTATTTCTTCCACATGCATTTCAATAAACTAAGAAACTCTACCATCCACAAAATATGCAAAATCATTCTCCCACACACCACATTAACTAGGGTACATAGCATATAGGAGTTACATTATATCCTCATCGTGAAAACACATCGAAATTAGTCGTATATCCGGAAGAACAGCTCACTGTTCTGTCCTGAAGAACTTAACGGCGGTCTCTGGCCGTTCAAGGATTGGACGGCAAGATTGCTGGACGCCGATGGAGATCTTGGCGGCAAGAGGCCTTGACGCCAAGTTCTGTCTGTGCAAGCGCACAGGCCGCGCTCCAAATGCAGGGGAATGGGGGATCCAGGACACGAGGAAAAACATGTAAAAATAAGAAAACCCTACTAGACATGTACATGGACGAAAAGTGAGGGTTACTTGCCTCTTGTAAAAACTCCAAAGGGATCTAAATGGCGGGAGAAGCTCTCCTTGGGTAGTCCCAAGAAGCTCCACAAATGCTCTCCTCCGGGTTCTATGTCGATGCAGAAGCTAAACCACGGTTGGGGAAGCCTTCCCCAATGTTCCAGCTACCTCCTTATTGCAGTAGAATGCCAGAAACCACTTCACACTGCTGGATCCGAGCTTGCAAAGTCCAGCTTTTCTCACAACTTGCTAGGGTTTTCTCTCCTCTTTGCAAAGAGCCAAAGAGAGCTCTTTCTGGTGCAGGAGGAGTTGGTTTAAAGCAGAGGGGTTTGGGGACCCCGGAGTGGTGATGGGAAAGGCTCAGAGCCGTTGGGGACAGCTCCCCAATGGCTGAGCTTCCTTCTTCCAGGATTTCGGGGTCGGCAATGCATGCAGTTCAGAAATCTTAACGTCCACATCGATGGACGTTGGATTAAGTATTGGCGTCCATCGATGTGGACGCTGGATCATCATGGGCATCCATCCATGTTGATGCCAACTTGGCCTTCGGCCAGAACTCAAAACATGCAGAAACCATGCCTAATTTATACATATATACATGCCATGCATATGTATTATCATGTACACACTACCACCATGCATTTCATACATTATTACAACTAATTATACACATGCATACATAAGTAAAATAGTTAATACATACGTAGATATGTACATTTATGCATACACAACATGAATTATTTACACGAAATTAAAATAATGCAACAAAATTCGAGGGCCTTACACCCTCTCCCCCTTAAAGAAACTTTGTCCTCAAAGTTAGAACGACACTACTCAAACAAAAGGGGATACTTCTTCTTCATTGCATCCTCGAGCTCCCAAGTAGCCTCTTCTCGCGAGAAGTTCCGCCATAGAACTTTCACCGACGCAATACCCTTGTTCCGGAGATGTTGAACCTTCCGGTCAAGAATAGCTACTGGTTGCTCCACATACGACAAATCTGGCTGAATCTCCACTGGCTCATGACTAATCACATGAGATGGATCTCGGACATACTTCCTGAGCATAGAACGTGGAAAACAGGATGAACACTAGCTAAAGTTGGGGGTAAGCTAGCTCATATGCCACGCTGCCCAATCGTCTGAGAATCTCATACGAGCCAATGAATCTAGGGCTCAACTTTACTATGCCTGCCAAATCTGACGACACCACGAGTAGGTGATATTTTCAAGAAGACATGTTCACCCACCTCGAACTCCAAATCCTCCTTCTGTTGTCGGCGTAGCTCTTCTGCCTATCCTGCGCCGCAACAAGCCTCTTTCTGATAAGCTGGACCTTATACGAAGTCTCCTGAACTAACTCCGGACCGATCAGCTGCCTAACACCGGTCTCCTCCCAACATAAAGGAGATCTGCAAGGCCTACCATACAACGCCTCAAATGGAGCCATACCAATACTCGCATGAAAGCTGTTTGTGTATGCAAACTCCACTAGAGGTAAATGACGCTCCCAATCATCCTTCCAATCCAGTACACACGCTCTCAACATATCCTCGAGCGCCTGGATAGTCCTCTCAGACTGTCCATCAGTCTGGGGATGAAACGCCGAACTGAGCTTCAGCTCCAAACCTAACGCATGCTGAAGACCCTTCCACAACCTCGAAGTAAATCTCGGATCTCGATCCGAAATGATCGACTTCGGCACACCATGCAATCAAACCACACTACTAACATACAATCTAGCTAAGCTCTCAACCGACTGCTTCTTCTTCATCGGTAAGAAATGCGCAGTCTTAGAGAATCTATCTACAACTACCCAAATCGATTCATTGCCCCTTCTAGATCGAGGCAAACCAAAACAATGTCTATAGTGACAGCTTCCCACTTCCAAACTGGGATCTCCATCTTTTGCATAAGGCGGATGTGGTTGCTGTCGCTCGGCCTTTACTTGCTGACACACTAGACACGGGACACATAGTCTGCCACATCCCTCTTCATGCCAGACCACCAAAAGGACCTCTTCAAATCCTGGTACATCTTCGTGTTACCCGGATGAATAGTGAATCGCGACCTATGAGCCTCCGCTAATACATGCTCACGGACATCTACCAAATCAGGGACACAAACACGGTGATGGAATCTAATCACACCGTCCTCATCACGAGCAATGCCTGCCTTGCCACTAACTCTAGGAGTCTAGGGTCGGCTTTCTATTGCTCGATCACCTCATCCAAAACCGAGGACCTAAGAGATAACTGAGCTACAAAATCCTGGCATAGTGATGGCTCTAACTCAGTCAACGTGCAAGCCGCATCTTCCAACATCTTCCAATCCTGCTGGAGAGATGCCTCTTTCTACTCAGAGCATCCGCTACGACATTCGCCTTCCTAGGGTGATACTGAAGGTCGAAGTCATAGTCCTTCAAGAACTTAACCCATCTTCTCTGCCCAGGTTTAATTCCTTTTGGGAGAAAAGATACTTCAGCTCTTGTGGTCGGAAACACCTCAAATCTGACACCATAAAGATAGTGCCTCCAGATCTTTAGTGCATGAACCACTGCTGCGAGCTCTAAATCATGAGTCGGATAGTTCTTCTCATGCTCCTTCAACTGACGAGAAGCATAAGCTACTACCCTCTCCTGCTGCATTAGCACACAGCCTAAACCAATCCGAGACGCATCCGTGTAGATAGCAAAACCCTCTACACCGCTCGGTAAGACTAACACCGGAGCTGACGTGAGTTTAGTCTTCAACAATTGAAAACTACTCTCACACTTCTCGGACCATACAAACTTCACTCCCTTTCTGTGAGCTGAGTCAATGGGGCGGCGATGGATGAAAATCCCTCAATGAATCGCCGATAGTAACCAGCCAAACCCAGAAAACTACGAATCTCCGAAGGGGTCTTGGGAATCTCCCAATCCATAACTGCCTGGACCTTTGCTAGGTCAACTGCAACACCAGCACACCAGAGATACATGCCCGAGGAAATGAACCTCGCGCAACCAGAAATCGCACTTGCTGAACTTAGCATACAGCTTGTGCTCACGGAGAACCTCTAATACTACCCTCAATTGCTGACGGTGTGTGGCCTCATCCGGAGAGTAGACCAGAATCATCAATAAAACCACAACAAAGCTATCTAGGTACGGCCTAAATACCCTGTTCATGAGATCCATGAACACTGCAGGGGCGTTGGTCAATCCGAAAGGAAGAACCAAAAACTCATAATGTCCATAACGGGATCTGAATGCCGTCTTGGACACATCCTCACTCCGAATCCTCAATTGATGATAACCAGATCGCAAATCAATCTTAGAAAAGACTGATGCATCTTGCAACTGGTCAAACAAATCATCAATAGGAGGTAAGGGATACCTGTTCTTCACAGTCACTTGGTTCAGCTTTCTGTAATCATGCATAACCTAAGTGACCCATCTTCTTCTTGACGAATAATACAGGTGCGCCCCAAGGGGAAATGCTAGGGTGAATAAATCCCTTATCTAGCAACTCTTGCAACTGCCTCCTTAACTCGGCTAACTCTGCAGGTGCCATCCGATATGGAGCCTTCGAGATAGGAGAGGTGCCCAGAAGCAACTCTATGGTAAACTCTATCTCTCTATCCGATGGCAAACAGACAAATCATCAAGAAAGGAAAGACATCTGGAAAATCCTGCACTACCTTAATCTCTGCAAGAGTAGGTGACTCATCAGCCTCTGGTACTAATACCACGCTGGCAAGAAAAGCGTCACAACCCTTGTTTACCATACGCATCGCCTTCATGGCAGAGATGACCAACTTTCCCGCCAAGTTCCTTGGCAGGGATGAGAGAACTCGTCCTCACCAGGAATGCGGAAAACAATCCTCTTCCGATGACAATCTACTAACGCATAGTGCTCCTCTAGCCAATCCAGACCAAGAATAGCATCATAGTCCTTCATCTTTAGCAAGAAGAAACACCCATCTAGGATTCTATCCTCAATGCACACAGGTAACGACGGAATGCACTTCCTAGTCGATACCGTACCCACAGGGGTGTGCACAGACAAAGGGACCTCTAAACTTAGACTCTATGCTTGACTCTAGGGCTAACTGCCTAGCGAACCACTCGGAAATGAACGAGTGAGTAGCACCCGTATCAAACAAAACCCGAGCGTGCACACCTAGAAGTAAAACCGTACCTTCGGTGACATGCTCCGCCTGCTCGGCGTCCTCGCGCGCTAAAGCAAACACTCGAGCTGGGGCTCGAGGCCTTCCTGGTCTTCCTGTAGCTGGTGCTACTGCCGCTACCGCTGGGGCTGGCGCTCCACGTTGAGCTCCCTGCTGAAGTCTTGGGCAATCCTTGATCTTGTGGTCGCTGCTTCCGCACTTCAAGCACTTTCCCGTAATCATCCAACATTCGGAACCACCATGTGTCTTCCCACAGTGGGGACACTCTTTCTTCACACCAGGGGAACGTACAGAGGGTACCTGAGCATTGCCGACTACTACTGATCGTTGCTGGGTCTGGTCCACCGCTTTCTTATTGTCCTGCCGCTGGAACGTAGCTGCAGGCCTCTTCTGCGAAGCCTTCTCTCTTCAAGGTATTGCTCCATCTCACCCTCCTTTCTGCAAGCAGCACTAAGTGCCTCATCCAAGGTGTGATGGTCGAACGCCACTAGCCTCATCCTCAGTGATGGCTTGAGTCCCATCACGAACTTCTTTGTCTTTCTGCGCTCATCTGCCCGATATGAGGTGCATATTTAGTAGTTCTGCAAAATCTGCCTCATACTAGCACGTCATGGAGCCTTGAGCAAGGAGAGGAACTCCTGCTCCATCCGATCTTGAATATGCTCGGGGACGAACTTGGCCCGAAAGAGCCTCACGAACTCGTCCCAAGCAACATCAAGCTCCGTCCTCAACCGTGTACTAGTAATGAAGCCCACCATACATCAGCTCTTTCCTGTAGTACACCGTTCATAAGCACCATCTAACAAATCTAACTTAACAGAACATACAAGCATATAAACTAAAGCATACCTGTAGCATGTAGGTGGCTAATGTGACCTTATCCTCAATCTACACACCTGATGGCTCGGAAGATCTTTTCTATCTCCCTCATCCAACTTTCTGCCAACAATGGTCGCTCTCCCCTTGAAAAGAGGGTGGTAGCATCCTCTTGAATCTCTCCATGATGGAAGGTCCACCATGGTCCTGAGCAGGTACTTGAGCCTGCTACATCAACAACAAATAAACACATTCAACATAACATCATACAATTAAATAAAACAGACTACACTTGCATTAATATGCTAACCTGGGCCTCCAACTGTGCCTGGAGTGCTGCCTGAGTATGAGCCTGCGTCTGCATGGCTTGCACCAGACCTTGCATGATACTCCATAATCCACAGCGGCGGTGGGGGAAGTACAGGACCCTGAGGTGCCGGGGCCTGCTGCTCTACACTCGCTCCTCACGTCTCGGCTCGTCCTCTCTGTCCGACGCTCCGCCACGCCTACCTCTCGAAGCCATGGCTGCAATGAATTTCAGCCACTATATTAGAGCTACGTTAATTTATTTTCCTAACCATTTTCTTATCTATTTTCATTCATTATTAATCAATTCTACACATGTGGACATTCCTATGTAGACTTAGCATGTAATGAAGATGATGATTCATGTATATTCATGTATAATCTCAATCGGTCGCTCTGATACCAATCCCTGTGACGACCCTCATTATACCGGTACGGTTATACCAACCCACGTCGTATAGTGAACGTTATCATAGTGGGGCATTTACCCAAACAATAACATACGATTGAGATACACACAATATAAATGCAGAGTAGCGGAAGTAAAAGAACCACTGTCTTCATTATTCATTCATCATCCACATTTAACATACATGGTTCAATGTAACATTTAAAGAACTAAAGTCCCCATAATTAAAGTACTCAAATCAAATACATAGTTTATCCATGATTATACAACTTCATGATAATTCTAGTACATTGTTCCAAATTACATACTATGAAAGTGCAAATGTCACAAGTACTCCAACACTAGTCTCCGCCCTCGCTCGGAGTCGCTCTCCACTGCTTGCTCCACGGGAGTAATGTCACCAACTAAGCCTGTACGCCGAAGCAAGTATGAGTCTAAAACTCAGCAAATAACACTAACACATAACGTACATGCACTACACAACAGGTTTTTACATACAAATTACAAGACATAACATGGGCATGCTTAACATCATAAGAGACACCTATGATGGTAATTCTACCAAAGTAAACACATGGTTCATGATTTCAGATTTTTTTTTTCAAATTGAAATCTCCTATCACATGCTCTCTAGTCGTTCCACCCACAAATGAAAGCTATTAAGCATGATTTTTCTTGCATACATAAGGAACATACCTAACATGAATTCTACACATTCTTGCACATGCATATTATTGTTTTATACACTTTTAGCTTGCTGTTTTGGCGAGAATTAGAGTTCACAACAAATCACATGAAGCTACAATCTCAATTAACTATATCATGGTGGCGCTTAAACATGGAAACATTCACACATAAGTAAGAAATGCTACTAGCATGGATTCTACGCTTTGTACACATGTAAAGCATTTTTCATAACTACGATTAGGTTGCTGTTTTGACACAATTTTAACATTAACATATCATGGATCACCATTTCATCATCCATACATTAGTTTTCACATGGTTGCACAATTTCCTCATTCACATAGTTCACTTTTCACACACTTCACATTTACACGTATTCACACTACACAATTTACCATGATCACATTCACTTTCACTGTTCACATTTTACACTTTAGTGCCTTGACACATAGTCCAAACCACCATTAGAAGGACACATACCATCACATACACATAGACGCCACCTAGGCAATACGATGACTCTTGGACTGCGCAGACCGGAGAACAAGTCTCCACCCTAACCAGTGGTACTTGTCCACCTCCCGGATTTCATCCTAATGCCCTTAGATCTTAACACATTGAACCTTCTCATGGGGACTTTTCCATGATACGGTTCCACGGCCCTCTATGGAAGCAGTGTCACATTAGGCACAGTCTTACACATTACACATACCGATTTTTGACACACATATTTACAACATGGCGCACACACATCTTTACATCTCTCATTCACACACATGGCTATGTTTTCCTAGCATGATACTACAGATGACAGAGATTACACATTCAGTAAGTTCATAAATCAGGTTGCACGCGCATTTCAAATCATTTTCACATTAGCATGCATTATTCCATATTTTTGCATAGAAGTTTCATATTGCATTCTACAGTTGTCCAATAGCCTAAATTTAACCACATTCTGAATACATTTATGACTTCACATGCAAAATTTCACGTTTTTCTGACTCATAATGCAATTACGAAAATTAGATATCAATCCTCATATCATTCGTAATTCATTTATCATGGCATACCACATGAATCTTCAGTTGTAACAGTTTCGTAGCCCTGAACCCAACTACACAACACCACAGGAAATTCCTCCGATTTATTACACACACACAATTTACAGGAGTTTTTACAAGACCTACACATGTTTTCTAATTTCATTTCAGAAATTTCAGTAAATCATGTGAGCATGGAGAAATTCCCAGAAATTCAGAGCACAAACTGAATCACCCACTCATGGTCTAACAAAATTAGGGCATCCAAATTTCCCACGGATCATTAGAATAGTGGGGGGAAACATACATGGCCATTTCTTCCACATGCTTTCAATAAACTAAGAAACTCTACCCCACAAAATATGCAAATCATTCTCCCACACACCACACATACTAGGGTAATAGCATATAGGAGTTACATTATATCCTCATCACGAAAACACATCCAAATTAGTCGTATATCTGGAAGAACAACTCACTGTTCTGTCGTGAAGAACTTAACGGGTCCTCTGCCGTTCAAGGATTTGGACGGCAAGATCGCTGTACGCCGACTGGAGATCTTGGCGGGAAAGAGGCATTGATGCCAAGTTCCTGTCTGTGCAAGAGCACAGGCCCGAGCTCCAAATACAGGGAGAATGGGGATCCAGGACACGAGGAAAAACGTGTAAAAATAAAAACCCTACTAGACATCTACATGGACGAAATGTAGGGTTACTTACCTCTTTAAAAAACTCCAAAGGGATCTAAATGGCCGAGAAGCTCTCCTTGGCAGTCCCAAGAAGCCTCCACAAATGCTCTCCTCCGGGCTCTAGTCGATGCAGAAGCTAACCACGGTTGGGGAAGCCTTCCCCGATGTTCCAGCTACCTCCTTGTTGCAGTAGAACGCCGGAAACACCTTCACATAGTGCTGTCCGAGCTTGCAAAGTCCAACTTTTCTCACAGCTTGCTAGGGTTTTTCTCTCCTCTTTGCAAAGAGCCAAAAGAGCTCTTTTTTGTGCAGGAGATTTGGTTAAGCAGAGGGGTTTTGGGACCCCGGAGTGGTGATGGGAAAGGCTCAGAGCCGTTGTGGACAGCTCCCCCAATGGCTGAGCTTCCTTCTTCCAGGTTTCAGGGTCTGCAATGCATGCAGGTCAGAAATCTTAACGTCCACATCCATGGACGTTGATTAGTATTGGCGTCCATCGATGTGGACGCTGGATCATCATGGCGTCCATCCATGTTGACGCCACTTGGCCCTTCGGCCAGAACTCAAAACATGCAGAAACCATGCCTAACTTATACATATATACATGCCATGCATATGTATTATCATGTACACACTACCACCATGCATTTCATACATTATTTACAACTAATTATACACATGCATACATAAGTATAAAATAGTTAATACATACGTAGATATGTATATCTATGCATACACAACATGAATTATTTACATGAAATTAAAATAATGCAACAAAATTCGAGGGCCTTACGGCTTTGAAGTGATGGAAGAGCAGGGTCAGATTGCAAGGTTGACAAAGGTTCAACTTTGGGCCCAAGAGTAGAGTGGAGTGGTGAATCATATAAAGCATTGGTCTCCTCAAGTTGGTCAACATCCAAATCTATCAATAGACTCAGTCAAAATGTCAATAGAATGACATCCTTCTTCTTGATCTGGATATTTAGAGGCTTTGAAACATAAGAGAGACCGTTTGTCCCCCAAATGAAATGTCCATCATCCCCGTAGCACAGTTGATGTGCTTTGGCAGTGGCGAGGAAGGGACGAACAAGAATGATAGGAGTGTGTCTCAACTCCTAGTTGGTTTACATATCAAGGATGAGAAAGTCTACAGGGAAATAACAATCATTGACTTTGACAATTACATCCTCTATCAATCCCATGTGGAGTCCGAGACCGATGACGATCGACCAGCTACAGAATGATGGAAGTGGGCTTGAGTCCCGGATGTTCAATTGTTCATAAATGAAAGTGGGGAAGATTGACACTCGCCCCTAAATCAAGAAGGGCACGATCGAAGGTTATACCACCTATATCACATGAATGAGGGGAGCACCAGTGTCTTCAGCTTCCTAGGGAGATGGTTTGTCAAGACTGCACTAACATCTTCAGAGAGCCAGATTTCTAAATTGTAGTCTTGGATTCCCTTCGTGGAGTGCAAAGATCTTTAAGAAATTTAGCATAAGTCGGGACATGCTTGATGGCATCCAGAGTGGAATATTGATGTGGACTTGTTTGAACATTCCAACAACTCCTCATCTTGGACCGACTTCTTCTTCTTCTTCTTAATAGGCTTGGATTCTAGAGCACTTGAAATGGCACTTTGGTTGGTAAGAATTTGGATCTTCATAAACCTTCTCTTTCCCTTTGTTCTCTCCTCCCAACTTAATTGAATGGGCTCCTCTTCACTATCACTAGTATCATCTTGGATTTCTTGTGTAGGATTATTCACAACCTCTTTTCCCTTGTGTGGGCACTTAGCACCTTACCACTTCTAAGACTTGAATGGCTTTTATATTCTCCAATTGGGCCTCTTGGGTGGGCTTGCTGGGCAGGTTGAGGTAGGAGGCCTGATTGTGAAGCAAAGCCTGGTGGTTGGTTCCTTGGGTTGGCCACAGGTTGGCTAGGCAATGGCCCACTTCCCTTCTCATGGTGGTCTTAGCCATCTGGCCCACTTGGGCTTAACCTGACCATGGTCTGTTGGTTTGTAGCCAAGAGTGTTGTTGTGGCATTGTTGTTGTTGCGCCAAGATGATTTGTTGGAGTGATTAAATTGTTTCTTCAAAATTATGCTGAGGGGGTTGTTGAAAGATGGGTTGAACTTGCTTGGGTTGAGGAGGAGGATATTGGGTTGCCTGAGAGAATTGGGCCTGAGGCCCTCTAGCATAAGTGCCACTGTAAGGATTCAGCTGGGCCTAAAATTGGTTCTGGAATGGTTGTTTTGGGGCTTGAGGCATGGAGGGTTTAGGTCTTTGAAGTGGAGCTTGTTGATTTTTCCAAGAGAAATTAGGGTGATTTCTCCAGCCCGGATTGTAAGAATTGGAAAACGGGTCTAAATTGGGCTTGGAGAATCATTGGGCTGCTTGGACTTGTTCTGGATGAAAGGAGGAAGTTGAGCTGCAGTTGGACATTCATTAATGTGGTGGGCCGGGCTAGCACACAAACTACAGACTTCTTGATGATAGAGTTTGGGCCTACATATGGGCCCGAGGGGGAGGGCCAAAGGGATCCTGATGGGTCCTAGACAAGATTTGGTCCATATTTTGAGCCAGAGAGGCAACAGTTTGGGCCATAATATCCACTTTCTCCCACTTTTGAGCCATGAGATTATTCTCGAATTTTGGTTCCAATTCAGCTCGATTTCTCACTTCATACAACCCAGCCCGCTTGGATGGCCCAACAGATCTCTCATAAGATGAAAGTGAGGCATGATTAATTGAATTTTCACTTAGCATTTCAAAGAGATCATAAGATTCATCTTCACTCTTGCTCATAAACGTCCCCCCACATGATGCATCCACCATCTGCCTATATTGTTCAGTTAATCCTTCATAAAATGCTTGCATATTGCCATTTTGAAAGACCATGATGGGGACATTTCCTTAACAACTTTTTCAATCTTTCCATGATTCATGAATCAATTCCCCTGGTAATTGGAAAATCCAGTAATAGCCCTCGCATGGTATTGGTTCGGCCTATAGGGTAGACTTCTTTAAGAATTCTGTTGCATTTCTGCCCAAGTTCTAATGGTTTTCCCCACAGTGCTCAACCAATATTTGCCTTATCTTTTAGAGAAAAGGGAAGAGGGTCAATCTGAGGGCATCATCAATTTTTTTTGAATTTAACAGTTGAGCATATTTCCAAGAATTCATCAATATGTATAGGGGTCTTCATTGTTGTGTCCCTGGTTTTGATGATTTCATAATTCAAATAACAAATCATAGATATCTGACTTGTGATGTATGGTTCACAGGAAAAGTAATTACTTCAAGTGAAGAAAATCAGTTTCATTCATAAGGTCGACACTACCTGCTACATAGGTCGACACTATTGATCTTATCAAGTTGCGTGAAGAGGAGTTTGATCGAACAGGTCGACACTACTCAGAGGGAAGATCGACACTTGTGACTTCTCAAGCCCCACTCAAAGGATGTATTCTTTGGTAGGGTCAACACTAAGCACAGATAAGGTCAACATGTAAGCCCTCGAATGTACGTTTTACATTTGTATTTGATTTATTGTGTTTGTGTTGTGTATGTAGTACATTTACGTACGTATTAATTAGTACGAGTACGTGGCATTGGTTTATATTAAATAAAATAATGTACGTATTGCATGGTGATAGTAGGATATAATAATATACATATCTATTTCATGTATATGCATGGTATGCATGTTTTCTGCATATTTTAAAGTTCTGGCTGAAGGCCACGTTGGCGTCAAGCCCAGGTCGTTTAGGTGGTGTCAGCGTCCAGACATGGACACCAACACTAATCCTGGCGTCCAGCGATATGGACGCCAATCTCTCTGGCCTGCATGCGCAGCAGAGCTGCAAGCTTCTGAAACAAGGTAAGCCAACCATTGGGGGATGTCCCCAACGGCTCTGAAGGCTGTCAAATCAGCATGGTGAGTGGGAGAGAGACTCCCTTATGTCTGAACCCGAAATGGCCTCTCCCACCCTCCCTTCACCTTGCAAGAGAGAAAAAAAGTGAGAAGAAAACCCTAGGAGAAAGCTGAGAGAAAAACCCACCTTGCCACCCAAAAACCCACACTTCTGAAGCTTGATCCAGAAATCTACTGCTTCAGGAGGGCTGGATCAAAGGAGGAGGCTTCCCCGACATCCCCTTGGCGTGGAGATCATCCAGGAGCCCGGAGGAAGAGATCATTTGGAGGGAGTTCTGCACTTCTTGGGACAGCCCAAGGAGAGCTTCACTGAGCCCTAGATCGTTTGGAAGAATTTTTGAAAGGCAAGTGACCTATCCATGATGTTCCCGTATGAGTCTAGGTCGGTTTTACTAATTTTATGAAATTTCCCTCGAGTCCTAGACCCTCCTATTCACCAAATCTTGAGAGGTCGGGTCTGTGTTTCTGCACAGACCTGCATTGACGGCAAGGTCCCTGGACGCCCAGATCATGCTTGGCGTCCATCGGCCATGCCGCTGACTCTGAGTCAGCGGCCAGAGACTGCCGCCAAGTTCCTCTGGACAGAACAGTGAACTGTTCTGCCCTTCCTTTACATTAATTTCGGTATGGTTTCCGTGATGAGGATATATGGTAATCCTATACTCTATGTATATAGTTGTTGTGGTGTGTGGATGAATGTGGTGTGTGATGGTGAATGCAGGAAATTGTATCCTTAAACTTTTAAGCATGACTTGATAATATTCTTGCCAATCCATGTTTCATGAGTAGGATTAATCTGAATGCCTTGGTTTTATCAGATCATGGAGATTAGTAGATCAGTAGATGTATGCCCCATTTTGGTAAATTGTCCATGCTTGCATGAGTTGCAAATAAATTCGGTTCGGTAATTAGAAAGACATGCAAAATGGTTTGTGGTGTTTGATCTATAGATGTATGATTTAGGGTGGATTATGTATTCTCAGATCATGTATGTGACAGAAACCTTTGTTCAACAGTAAGTGGCAACATTTCATGATGTGTTAAACTCCATGTAACTTGAATGTGAATGGCATGTAAAATAGTGTTTGATGTTCTGTAAATTTATTTAGCTCAGAAAAATTGAAAAATTGAATGTATGATCTTGAACTGAAAACAGCATGTGGTTAAAATTTCAGGTCATTTGGACCAGTGAAATAAGAAGTTATGTATTTTCATGTGAAATGTGATAATCTACGTATATTATCGTAATGTGGTTAGTTATTGTCTAAAACTCAACTTGATTAGTGAAATACTGTGTGTTAAACTCCTGAAATTCTGTAGTACCATGTTAGGAAAAACAGAGATATTCATGTGAGTGAGAAAGTGAATGTGATGAAAAGTGTGAAGTGTAAAGCCATGTGTAAAACGGTAAATGTGTAATGTGTAACTGTGCCAATGTGACACTGCTTCCGTAGAGGGTAGTGGAGCTGTATCAGGGAAAAGTCCCCCTGAGAAAGTTCAATGTGTATGTGACCCTAAGGGCATTAGGGGGAAATCCTGGAGGTGGACAAGTACCACTAGTTAGGGTGGAGACTTGTTCTCCCGGTCTGCGCAGTCCAAGAGTCGCCATTGGAATGCCTAGATGGCGTCTATGTGTAATGTGATGTGTATATGTCCTTCTTTGGTGGTTTGGACTATGTGTCACGGCACCTAAAATGTGTAATGTGAAATGTGTAATGTGTATGTGTCCATGTGTAAGTGTGTAAGTGACAATGTGAATGTGTATGTGTAAAGTGAACCATGTGAAAGAGGAAACGTGTGTAAAGAAAATGTGAAACTAAAGATGTGAAAAAAAATGTTATTGAAAACCATGTGAGGCAAATCTGAAATCATGTGAAATCAGTGAATTTATGTTATTACCATCGTGTTATTATGTGCAAAGATGTCTAGAATCCATGTTAGGGATAATTGGTGAAAACGGGTACAAGATAGCATGATTGCTTGATCACATAATATGTTTTATGTCATGTTGTAGCTTTCATGTATAGGTTTACAGCCGTTAAACCATGTGAAATCAGCAACCAAAGCATGTGAAGGTGTTATGTACGTACTTAAGGACATGTGAAATCCATGCTAGTGGTGTTCCCCTTTCATGTGTGCATAATGTTCATGTTGATAGCTCTCATGTTTAGATTCTTTAAAGATTAAAGTTTCATGAGAGTAATTGAATAGAGAGCATGTGATAGGTGAATTTTATTTTAGAAATCTGAAAGCATGATTCATGTATAAAATTGTAAGACTTTCATGCTAGGTTGAAACTTGAATTGACTAGCATGCTATGTGTTGCAAATTGTAAATGTGCATGTAGAAACCACTAGGACTTGTACGTGTATATCATGAGTAGTGTTGCTTGCTGAGTCCTTGGACTCACTCCTTGCTTCGGCGTACAGGTATAGTTGGTGACACGGCACCGTTGGAGGAGACGGTGGAGACGGACTCCGAGCGCGGAGACTAGCTTTGGAGTTTCTTGAGATTTGTGTATTTCATAAGTATGTAATTTGAACATTGTATTAGAGTATCATGAGAAGGATGTATAAATGTGGACAATTTGTATTTTATTTCAGCAATTTAAATTATGTGGACCTTAGTTCTTTTATGATTATTGCGAATTGCATGTATGTTTAATGTGATGATGAATGAATGGAGACAGTTGTCTTTTACTTCCGCTACTCTGTTGTATATTCGCGTGTATCTCAGCTGTATGTATCGTTGGGTAAATGTCCCACTGTGAGGACTCTTGCTATACCGACGTGGGTTGGTATACCGTACCGGTATAATGAGGGCCGTCACAGAGATTGGTATCAGAGCGACCGTTGAGATTACACATGAATATACCTAAGTCATCATCCCCATTCATGCTGAGTATGTCCACATGTGTAGAAAACACTAATAATAAATGAAAGATAGATAAGAAAATGGTTAGAGAACTTAGTAACCTAGCTCTAATAGTGGCTGAAATTTTATTACAGCCATGGCTTCCCGTGGACGATTGGAGGTGTGCCAGCTCGCGACGACGAGCAGAGGCGTGAGGAGCGGGCGGAGCAGCAGGCCCCGGCCCCACAGGGTCCTGTGCTTCCCCCACCACCGCCAGTGGACTATGGAGTATTCATGCAAGGTCTGGTGCAAGCCATGCAGACGCAGGCCCATACCCAGGCAGCACTCCAGGCCCAGTTGGAGGAGGCCCAGGAAGAATAATGAAACAACCTAGTAGTTTGCTATTTAAATTGTATGATATTGTGTTTATTGTGTATTGTTATTGTTTAATGTAGCAGGCTCAGGCCCCAGCTCAGGACCATGGTGGACCTTCCATCATGGAGCGATTCAAGAGGATTACCCCACCCTCTTTTAAGGGGAGAGTGATCCGCTAATGGCAGAAAGCTGGATGAGGGAGACGGAGAAAATCTTCCGAGCTATTAGGTGTCCTGATGAGGACAAGGTGACATTAGCCACCTACATGCTACAGGTATGCTTTAGTTATGCTTGTATGTTGTTTGTCAAGTTAGAATTTGTTAGTTAGTGCTTATGAAGGTGTATTGCAGGAGAGAGCTGATGTATGTGGTCCTCCCTACTACGTACACGCTTTGAGGACGGAGAGTAGACGTGGTGTGGGATGCGTTCGTGAGGCTCTTCCGAGCCAAGTTCGTCCCAGAGCATATCCAGGACAAGATGGAGCAAGAATTCCTTTCCCGACGCAAGGATCAATGACCGTCCTGGAATACGAGGCAAGGTTTTCTGAACTTTCTAAATATGCACCGCATATCGTAGAGGATGAGCGCAGGAAGACCAAGAAGTTCGTGATGGGACTCAAGCCATCACTACGGACGAGACTCGTGGCGTTTGACCACCGCACGCTAGACGAGGCCCTCAGCGCTGCCTGTAGGCAGGAGGGGGAAATGGAGCAATATCTGGAGGAGAAGAAGGCTTCGCAGAAGAGAGGCCGGCAGCGACATTCCAGCGGCAGGATAAGAAGAAAATGGTGTACCAGACACCGCAGAAATCAGTGGCAGTCAGCAACTCTCAGGTACTTCTGTACGTTCCCCGGTGCGAAGAAAGAGTGTCCCCATTGTGGGAAGACCCATGGAGGTTCCGAGTGCTGGTTAGTAGCGGGTAGATGCTTAAAGTGTGGGAGCAGTGACCACAAGATCAAAGATTGCCCAAGACTTCAGCAAGGAGCTCAGCGTGGAGCGCCAGCACCAGCAAGTAGCGGCAGCCGCGCCAGCTACAGGAAGACCAGGAAGGCCTCGAGACCTAGCTCGAGTGTTTGCTTTAGCTCGCGAGGACGCCGAGCAGGCGGAGCATGTCACCGAAGGTACGGTTTGCTTTCGGTGTGCACGCTCGGGTTTTGTTTGATACGGGTGCTACTCACTCGTTCATTTCCGAGCGGTTCGCTAGGCAGTTAGCCCTAGAGTCAGGCATAGAGTCTGAGGAGTTAGAGGTCCCTTGGTCTGTGCACACCCCTGCGGGTACGGTATCGACTAGGAAGTGCATTCCGTCGTTACCTGTGTGTATTGAGGATAGATTCCTAGATGGGTGTTTCTTCTTGCTAAAGATGAAGGACTATGATTGTATTCTTGGTCTGGATTGGCTAGAGGAGCACTATGCGTTAGTGGATTGTCGTAGGAAGAAGATTGTTTTCCGCATTCCTGGTGAGGATGAGTTCTCTCATCCCTTGCCAAAGAACTTAGCGGGAAAGTTAGTTATCTCTTCCATGAAGGCGATGCGCATGGTGAACAAGGGTTGTGACGCATTTCTTGCCAGCGTTATGCTAGTACCCGATGCTGGTTCGTCACTGACTCTTGCAGAGATCGATGTGGTGCGGGATTTTCCAGATGTCTTCCCGATGACTTGTCTGGATTGCCACCGGATAGGGAGATAGAGTTCACTATAGAGTTGCTTCCAGGCACCTCTCCTATCTCGAAGGCCCCATATCGGATGGCCCTGCAGAGTTAGCCGAGTTGAGGAAGCAATTGCAAGAATTGCTCGATAAGGGATTTATTCGCCCCAGTGTTCCCCTTGGGGCGCACCTGTATTATTCGTCAAGAAGAAAGACGGGTCACTTCGGTTGTGTATTGACTATAGGAAGTTGAACCAAGTGACTGTGAAGAACAGGTACCTTACCTCGGATTGATGATCTGTTGACCGTTGCGAGAGGCATCAGTCTTTTCCAGATTGACTTGCGATCTGGTTATCATCAGTTGAGGATTAGGAGTGAGGATGTGTCCAAGACGGCATTTAGAACCGTTATGGACATTATGAGTTTTTGGTCCTTCCTTTCGGATTGACCAACGCCCCTGCAGCGTTCATGGATCTCATGAACCGGGTGTTTAGTCCGTATTTAGATAGCTTTGTGTAGTGTTTATTGATGACGTGTTGGTCTATTCTCCGGATGAGGCCCACATCGTCAGCATTTGAGGTTAGTCTTAGAGGTTCTCCGTGAGCACAAGCTGTATGCGAAGTTCAGCAAGTGCGAGTTCTGGTTGCGCGAGGTTCACTTTCTCGGGCATGTCATCTCCGGCGCTGGTGTTGCAGTTGATCTAGCAAAGGTCCAGGCAGTTATGGATTGGGAGATTCCCAGGACCCCTTCGGAGATTCGTAGTTTCCTTGGGTTGGCTGGTTACTATCGGCGATTCATTGAGGGTTTCTCATCCATCGCCGCCCCTTTGACAAAGCTGACTAGAAAGGGTGAGTAGTTCGTATGGTCTGAGGCATGTGAGTGCAGCTTTCAGCTGTTGAAGGCTAAGCTTACTCTGCTGCTCCGGTATTGGTATTGCCTAGTGGTCTAGAAGGTTTTGCCATTTATACGGATGCATCTCAGATTGGTTTAGGCTGTGTACTCATGCAGCGAGAGAGGGTAGTGCTTATGCTTCTCGACAGTTGAAGGAGCATGAGAGGAACTATCCGAATCATGATTTAGAGCTCGCAGCAGTGGTTCATTGCACTAAGATCTGGAGGCACTATCTTTATGGTGTCAGATTTGAGGTGTTTACCGACCACAAGAGCTTGAAGTATTCTTTTCTCCCAAAGGAATTAAACCTGAGGCAGAGAAGATGGATGAGTTCTTGAAGGACTATGACTTCGACCTTCAGTATCATCCTGGAAAGGTGAATGTCGTAGCGGATGCTCTAGTAGAAAGAGGTCTTCGCTCCAGCAGGATTGGAAGATGTTGGAGGAGCAGCATGCTCTATGACCAAGTTAGAGCCGTCGTTGTGTCAGGCTTTTGTACTTCAGCTATCCCTTAGATCCTGAGTCTTGATGAGGTGATTGAGCAGCAGAAAGCCGACCTAGATTGTTAGAATTAGTGGGTAAGGCGGGCTTTGCTCGTGATGAGGACGGTGTGATTAGATTTCAGCACCGTGTGTGTCCCGATGTGGAGATGTTCGTGAGCATGTGTTAGCGGACGCTCATAGATCGCGATTCTCTATCATCCGGGTAACACTAAGATGTATCAAGACCTGAAGAGATCATTTGGTGGTCCGGCATGTAGAAGGTGATTCGGATTATGTGTCTAGATGTCTAGTATGTCAGCAAGTGAAAGCCGAGCGGCAGCGGACCATCCGGCCTTATGAGAGGATGGATATCCCGTATGGAAGTGGGAAGCTGTCATATGGAAGTTTGCGGGTTTGCCTCGATCTAGAAGGGGCAATGACTCGATTTGGGTAGTGGTAGATAGATTCTCGAAGACTGCTCATTGTCATTTCTGCCTATGAAGAAGAAGCAGTCAGTAGAGAGTTTAGCTAGACTGGTATGTTAGCGGTATCATTAGATTGCATGGTGTGCCGAAGTCGATCATTTCGGATTGAGATCCGAGATTTACTTCGAGATTGTGGAAGGGTCTTCAGGATGGTTAGGTTCGGAGCTTAAGCTCAGTTCGGCGTTTCATCCCCAGACCGATGGACAGTCCGAGAGGACTATCTAGACGCTCGAGGATATGTTGAGAGCGTGTGTTCTGGATTGGAAGGATGATTGGGAGCGTCATTTACCTTGGTGGAGTTCGCATAAAACAACAGCTTTCATGCTAGTATTGGTATGGCTCCATCGAGGCGTTGTATGGTAGGCCCTGCAGATCTCCTTTATGTTGGGAGGAGACTGGTGATAGGCAGTTGATCGGACCGGAGTTAGTCAGGAAAATTCGGATAAGATTCAGCTTATCAGGAAAAGGCTTGTTGCGGCACAGGATAGGCAGAAGAGTTATGTCGACAACAGAAGAAAGGATTTGGAGTTCGAGGTTGGCGATCAGTCTTCTTGAAGATATCGCCTACTCGTGGAGTTGTCAGATTGGCAGGCATAGCAAGCTAAGCCCTAGATCATTGGCCCTATGAGATTCTCAGACGTTTGGGCAGCGTGGCGTATGAGCTAGCATTACCCCCAGCTTTGGCTAGCGTTCACCCGGTATCCAGTATCTATGCTCAGGAAGTAGTCCGAGATCCGTCTCATGTGATTAGTCATGAGCCCGTGGAGATCCAGCCAGATCTTCGTATGTCGAGCAACCGTAGCCATTCTTGACCGGAAGGTTCAGCATCTCCGGAACAAGAGTATTGCGTCGGTGAAAGTTCTATGGCGGAACTTCTCACGTGAGGAGGCTACGTGGGAGCTTGAGGATGCGATGAAGAAGAAGTATCCCCTTTTGTTGAGTAGTGTCGTTCTAACTCGAGGACGAAGTTTCTTTAAGGGGGAGAGGGTATAAGGCCCTCGAATTTCCGTCGCATTATTTGTTTTATGTGTGTATGTTTGTGCTGTGTAGTATGTACATATTTACGTACGTATTAATTAGTACGAGTACGTGTGCATGTGTTTATATTAAATATAAATAATGTACGTATTGCATGGTGATAGTATGGATATAATACCATATACATATTGCATGTATATATGTATGGTATGCAGTTTTCTGCATATTTTAAAGTTCTGGCCGAAGGCCACCTGGCATCAAGCCCAGGCCGTTTAGGTGGTGTCAGCGTTCAGACATGGACGCCAACATAATCCTGGCGTCAGCGATATGGACGCCAATCTCTCTGGCCTGCATGCGCAGCAGAGCTGCAAGCTTCTGAAACAAGGTAAGCCAACCATTGGGGGATGTCCCCAACGGCTCTGAAGGCTGTCAAATCAGCATGGTGAGTGGGAGAGAGACTCCCCTTATGTCTGAACCTGAAATGGCCTCCCCACTCCTCCTTCACCTTGCAAGAGGAGAAAAAGTGAGAAGAAAACCTAGGAGAAAGCTGAGAGAAAAACCCACTTGCACCCAAAAACCCACACTTCTGAAGCTTGATCCAGAAATCTACTGCTTCAAGGAGGTGCTGGATCAAAGGAGGAGGCTTCCCGACATCCCCTTGGCGTGGAGATCATCCAGGAGCCCGGAGGAAGAGATCATTTGGAGGGAGTCTGCACTTCTTGGGACAGTCCAAGAGAGCTGCACCGAGCCCTAGATCTTTGGAAGAATTTTTGCAAGGCAAGTGACCTATCCATGATGTTCCCGTATGAGTCTAGGTCGGTTTTAATTTTATGAAATTTCCTCGAGTCCTAGACCCTCCTATTCACCAAATCTTGAGAGGTCGGGTCTGTGTTTCTGCAACAGACCTGCATTGACGGCAAGGTCCCTGGACGCCCAGATCATGCTTGGCGTCCACGGCCATGCCGCTGACTCTGAGTCAGCGGCCAGAGACTGCCGCCAAGTTCTATGGACAGAACAGTGAACTGTTGGCCTTCCTTTACATTAAGTTCGGTATGGTTTCCATGATGAGGATATATGGTAATCCTATACTCTATGTATATAGTTGATTGTGGTGTGTGGATGAATGGTGTGTGATGGTGAATGTAGGAAATTGTATCCCTTAAAATTTAAGCATGACTTGATAATATTCTTGCCAATCCATGTTTCATGAGTAGCATAATCTGAATGCCTTGGTTTTATCAGATCATGGAGATTAGTAGATCAGTAGATGTATGCCCAATTTTGGTAAATTGTCCATGCTTGCATGAGTTGCAAATAAATCGGTTCGGTAATTAGAAAGACATGCCAAAATGGTTTGTGGTGTTTGATCTATAGATGTATGATTTAGGGTGGATTATGTATTCTCAGATCATGTATGTGACAGAAACCTCTATTCAACAGTAAGTGGCAACATTTCAGGATGTGTTAAACTCCATGTAACTTGAATTGTGAATGGCATGTAAAATAAGTGTTTGATGTTTTGTAAATATATTTAGCTCAGAAAAATCTGTAAAATTGAATGTATGATCTTGAACCCGAAAACAGCATGTGGTTAAAATTTCAGGTCATTTGGACCAGTGAATAAGAAGTTATGTATTTTCATGTGAAATGTGATAATCTACGTATATTATCGTAATGTGGTTAGTTATTGTCTAAAACTCAACTTGATTAGTGAAAATGCCTGTGTGTTAAACTCCTGAAATTCTGTAGTGCCATGTTCGAAAAAATAGAGATATTCATGTGAGTGAGAAAGTGAATGTGATGAAAAGTGTGAAGTGTAAAGCCATGTGTAAAATGTAAAGTGGAAATGTGTAACTGTGCAATGTGACACTGCTCCGTAGAGGCAGTGGATCTGTATCAGGTAAAGTCCCCCTGAGAAAGTTCAATGTGTATGTGACCCTAAGGGCATTAGGGGAAATCCTGGAGGTGGACAAGTACCACTGGTTAGGGTGGAGACTTGTTCTCACGGTCTGCGCAGTCCAAGAGTCGCCATTGGAATGCCTAGATGGCGTCTATGTGTAATGTGATGTGTATATGTCCTTCTTTGGTGGTTTGGACTATGTGTCACGGCACCTAAAATGTGTAATGTGAAATGTGTAATGTGTATGTGCCATGTGTAAGTGTGTAAGTGACAATGTGAATGTGTATGTGTAAAGTGAACCATGTGAAAGAGGAAACGTGTGTAAAGAAAATGTGAAACTAAAGATGTGAAAAAAAATGTTATTGAAAAACATGTGAGGCAAATCTGAAATCATGTGAAATCAGTAATTTATGTTATTACCATCGTGTTATTATGTGCAAAGATGTCTAGACTTCAGGTTAGGGATAATTGGTGAAAAAGGTACAAGATAGCATGATTGCTTGATCACATAAATGTTTTATGTCATTGTAGCTTTCATGTATAGGTTTACAGCCGTGAACCATGTGAAATCAGCAACCCAAGCATGTGAAAATGTTATGTATGTACTTAAGGACATGTGAAATCCATGCTAGTGGGTTTTCCCCTTCATGTGTGCATAATGTTCATGTTGATAGCTCTCATGTTTTGATTCTTTAAAGATTAAAGTTCATGAGTAAATTGAATAGAGAGCATGTGATTGGTGAATTTTATTTGGAAATCTGAAAGCATG